>OFHU01002922.1:0-21157 GCA_900245905.1 Lacerta viridis | reverse complement strand
GCGGGGCTAGGCCTGAGTATAAAACACCCTCCCAGTGGCAGTAAGGGTTAGTTGAAAGTGTGGGCAGGAGGTTGAGGTTAGAGTTGAGGAGAGTTAGAGTAGTAGTTGAAGTTGTGACCAAGAGATAGAGCTGAGAGTTTAGAGTCTTAGGTGGATGTTAGCAGAGAGGATAACGAGATTGTGAAACGTGTTGTTATTGATATTTAGTTAACTATTAGAGGTATTTAGGCCGGTAACATTTAGAGGTATTAGGCCGGTATAGGACAACTGTTATAAGCTGTTGAACAACCTTTTTATTTATCAGCAACCACAAGCTTTGTTACGCAATAAACATCTTTTTAGTTCACAATATCCTCGTCTGTGGTGAATGAAGTAAGCAGGATCCAGCTAGTAGTCTGAAGGGCTGCAGCTGGGGACTGTTTGTCGTTGGTGCAGCACTCATAGACCGTAAAAACGTCCGGGGGTGGGCTGTACAGGGCGATGGGCCGCGACATTAAAGTGGTGGCAGCGTCGGGACGAAAGATTTGTCATAAAGTGGTGGTCACATTGAGATCAAAGATCTAAAGTGTTGGCAAGAAGTGCCAAGGTACAAGAAAGATATAAGGGTGACGAATTGTGTGAAGTGTGAGGCTTAAAGAGGATTTAAGCAAACTTTCTGTGAGACTCTACAATCTAGTCAGGAAGGGGGATCGCATACACCTGGAAAGGGAGAAGGGGAATTCAGAGAGGAATTACCTGGCCCTAGGGTGTTGGTGTGATAGCGCCTAAGACTGTGAGATTGTGAGGAGTTACAAAGATACTTTGCGTTTGAAACTATTTCAGGCAGAAAGGTTTATAGTGAGAGGTCGGAAAAGTACGCTGGACAAGTGCACTGAGGTAACTTTGGGGTGACTTTGGACCTAAACTGTGGAAACTGAGCCTGAAGAAATAGTTTAACTGAAAACATCCTTGATTTAAGTACAGAAATAATACCACCAAATAATAGAAAATGCCACCTAGAAAGACTAAAACAGCTCTTAGAGACTCACAAGTAGAAAGCTCTGAAGAAGAAAATGGGGTTTCCCAGATTGAGGAAACCAGTACTGAAACAGTTAACAAAAATCCTGCTGAGGGGACTAGTTTTAAAGCCTCAGAGGAATTTGAGAAATGGAAACTTGAGAAGGAATATAATTTAAAAAAAATCGAACTAGCAAAGGCTAGATTATTGAGAAAGAAAGAGAGCAATGTGCAGCTGAAAGAGAAAGAAAATACCTTAACATATTCAGAGAGAAAGAGAAAGGGAGGAAGAGATGATTTTATTAGAAATGAGAAACTTGAATTTATTCTAGCTGTAGATTATAGAAACAACAACCAATAGTTCCAACACAAAACCTCTTAGTCAGCGCTGGATTTAAAACAGATTTCCCTGACTTCAGAGATAAAGAAATGCATCTGAAGCGTTTATCATTTTCTTTGAAGGGCTTGCGAAGATTTTGAAGTAAGAAGATGAGGGAAAGATGAAAATGGCAAATATGGAGAGCGCGTTTGTGAACATTATACAGAGGATTTATTCTCCAAATGTCATGCTGATCAATCAAAGAGTTTGAGCATTTTAAAAGTTGGTTTATTCAGGTTCGGATATTACTGCCAGAGCAACTGAAGAACAAAAGTTAGAACTAAAAAAAATTGCGTGAGGGAACATTTGCTCAACTAGGAAGCTAAAAGCTATAAAACTATTTTAAACACAGTGGCTAGAAACAGGAGGGTGCTGATTCTGTGGCGAAAATAAAAGAGGTGTTTCGCATATGAAACAATTTTATGACACGATAAATAGCCATCCTGAAGATTAATGTAAGAAAGACGACTAAAACATCTGGAGCTGCTAATTGGAGATGAAATAAATGAATCCGAGAACAAGCTTATATGCCCCAAAATATAAGGGACAAAACTGGGGAAAAATCAAATAAGTGTTAAGAGAATGCAACAGCCCACAAAGTTTTACCACAGAACTGCCAAGAAAATTTTTCCCGCCAATGCAAATGTTCCCATAACACGCCTATGACAACGGGGGGGGACTGAGGGAAAAGTAAATAAATATAGTGAGGGTAAAAGGCCTGAATTAATCTGTTGGCAATGTGGGAGAAAAGGCCACGAACAACAAACTGACTTGTAGAAACTGAAATCAGAACGTAGAGTGCAAAATAATATCCCTCAGAAGCAGACATATTGTGTCCAAACTGTGGAGACAGAGCCAACTGTGCCAAATGGTTGCCACGGCAACGAGGCCCAGTCTAGAGAACAGCTGATGAGTTACCAGTGGCCCAGTTGTGAGGTGCTATATAAAAATTCAAACAAGATGACATGTTATTACACAAAACAGGCAGAAAGAAATTTGGCTGTTCTGAGGGTTCTAACTGTCAGAACATTTAACCCCTACCTGGCATGAGGCTAGTTCTCCACACAGGGGTCCCCAAACTTACCCAGCCTTGGGCTGGTTCCTCCGGCGCCGATTGTGCAGCGGGCTGGAGGGCGGGGGAGCGTGAGCCCATATGCGCGTGCACTCGCTTTTTCCAGTGCACTTCCAGGTCAGCGCGGCATCGGAAATAACTTGTGCGCATGCACACGGGCCTCCGCAGACCTGAAAGTTCGCCGGAAATGAGGTTTTGCGCATGCGCAAAAGCTATTTCCATCGCTGTGCCAACCCAGAGATGGGCAACCGCACCACGCAGACCCGGTAAGAGCGGGCAGCGGGGGTTGTCGGGGGCTGCACAATTGGCTCGCACGGGCCGCATCTGGCCCGCGGGCCTTAGTTTGGAGATGTCTGGTGTAGTGTATCCTCACCTCTTAGGAGTCCTCTTGTTCAGGGATTCTAGCCAGCTTCAAACAGGAGCCTTGTAGTGTTGTCTGGCTTTTCAGGGAGACAAAACGGTACTTCTATCCCTGCCTCCACTTCACATCCCAAGATCTTCTCCTGCTATGCTATGTAATGCTAGAGCACTGAGGTTTGAGGCTGGCTGACAGTCCTGAACCTAAGCATTTTATTACTGTATGTCAGGTATGCTTTCTGGGGAATGTAAAAGTGAAAACGTGCCCTTTTCCCTTTTCTTCCTCCCACAATGTCCCCAAACAGTACAGTGAGGAGAGTTTTTTAGTCTCTTGGCAATCATCCTTGGCAGTGGGGTTTAAATTTGGTGCTGAATCCAAGAATTTGTTCCATACAAAATACTGGAAGAATTTGGGATTTTAGTGGAGCTGTGATTTGGCAGCTTCCCGCTCCAAGTTCCTGTCTTACAGGTGAATACACAAGTTCCCTCTGCAGACAGTGACATTAGTTGATCTAGTGTTTTCTTCTCTTTCTTTTTATTCTCTCAAACATGAAAGCTCCAAGTTTCTTGTTGGGTCCTTTTGGTTCCTCTGCCCCCTTTCTTTCAATTTGCACATTTCAGTATTCCAAATCCAATGGGGCTTATTCCCAGGTAACTGGATATAGGACTGCAATTTTAATTTTTAGCTTGTTGTTTCCCCTAGAAATCAATTGAATAATCAATTTAAATTGGTTATCTAAATCACGCGGTTTGCTTTGCTACTTTTCCCTGAGAAAATTTGCAGTGTCCTGCTGAATCATACGAAACAGCAACTGAGTTATCTGCAGATTGCTGTTGTTCCGATGCAGCAGTAAAGAGTGGGGTTTTTTTGGGAAAGCTGCAGAGCAAACGCAAAACCATTGGGACAACTTCAATCCTAAAAAAGTGCAACAAAATTGTGGTAAAATTGTAAAAACAGCTCAACAACTTCAATCCTTAAAAAAGGTCAACAACTTTGGTCGGCCCTCATGCATGTCATGTTCACTTCATCAAATCCATCCCTCTTTGAAAAAAGTTTGGGCACCCTTGGAATCAGTACAGCCTATGACAAGCGGAGGAAGATAACTTTAGTGTCCATAATCAATATGTGAGGTTTCCACCTGTTTAATGTGAAACTGTCCTTTGTCTCTCCATAGGCATGGGCAAGGTACATATCTGTATGCATTAACTGGCTCTAAATATGTTGGCACCTGGGCAAATGGACAACAAGAAGGAGCTGCTGAACTTATTCACCTAAACCATAGATACCAGGGGAAGTTTGTGAATAAAAATGTATGTATGCTATTGTATTACATTGATCTGTTGATATTTTGGGTGTTATCATTTATTATGTGTGCTGTTCATTGAACATATTTATTTTTTTGAACATTGAACATATTGAACATATTTATTTATTTATTTGTTTATTGTTTTATTTTATTTAACTGTTGAGCGACCTGTTTCCCCAATGGTGGCCCTGAGCTTGAAAGGATCAGGCTGCGTGACCTGTCGGGCCCTAACATACAACCCATTTCCATAGCAATGTTCCCGTATCAATAGTGACTGTTCCTGCCTCGTAGGGGTCAGGCTGGTTGACCCCTGGGACCCGATTGCACAACCCGTTTCTTGAGCGAATACCCTGAGCTCGCAACGGTCAGACTCAGTGACCCTTGAGCAACGTTCCCGTTTCCATAGCGACAGTTCCTGGTTTCACCAGACAATGGTGAGACTCAGTGACCCTTGTGTCGCCAACCAATAACCCGTTTACATAGTGACAGTCCCGTTTCCATAGTGACGGTTCCTGGTTTGTAGGGTTCAGGCTGGGAGACCCCTGGAACCCGGTTGCACAACCCGTTTCCTGAGCGAATACCCTGAGCTCACACCGGTGAGACTCAGTGACCCTTGGGTACCCAACCAATAACCCGTTTCCATAGTGACAGTCCCATTTCCATAGCGACGGTTCCTGGTTCGTAGCAAAGGCTGGGTGACCCTTCGGACCCCGTCGCACAACCCATTTCTTGGAGCGGTGGTCCTGAGCTCGCAAGAGTCAGGCTTGGGTCCCCAACGTACTACCCGTTTCCATAGTGACAGTCCCGTTTCCATAGCGACGGTTCCCGTTCAGGCTGGGAGACCCCTGGGACCCGGTTGCACAACCCGTTTCCCGAACGAATACCCTGAGCTGACACCGGTGAGACTGAGTCACCCTTGGGTCCCGAACCAATAACCCGTTTCCATAGTGACAGTCCCGTTTCCATAGTGACAGTCCCATTTCCATAGCGACGGTTCCTGGTTCGTAGCTGTGGCTGGGTGAACCTTGGGACCCCGTCACACAACCCATTTCTTGGAGCGGTGGTCCTGAGCTCGCAAGAGTCAGGCTGGGTGACCCTTGGGTCCCCAACCTACCCTCCGTTTCCATAGTGACAGTCCCGTTTCCATAGCGACGGTTCCTGGTTCGTAGGGGTCAGGCTGGGAGGTCCCTGGGACCCGGTTGCACAACCCGTTTCCCGAGCGAATACCCTGAGCTCACAACGGTGAGACTCAGTGACCCTTGGGTCCCACCAATAACCCGTTTCCATAGTGACAGTCCCGTTTCCATAGTGACAGTCCCATTTCCATAGCGACGGTTCCTGGTTCGTAGCTAAGGCTGAGTGACCCTTGGGACCCCGTCGCACAACCCATTACTTGGAGCGGTGGTCCTGAGCTCGCAAGAGTCAGGCTTGCGTCCCCAACCTACTACCCGTTTCCATACTGACAGTCCCGTTTCCATAGCGACGGTTCCCGTTCAGGCTGGGAGACCCCTGGGACCCGGTTGCACAACCCGTTTCCTGAACGAATACCCTGAGCTCACTCCGGTGAGACTCAGTGATCCTTGGGTACCCAACCAATAACCCGTTTCCATAGTGACAGTCCCGTTTCCATAGCGACGGTTCCTGGTTCGTAGGGTTCAGGCTGGGAGACCCCTGGAACCCGGTTGCACAACCCGTTTCCTGAGCGAATACCCTGAGCTCACACCGGTGAGACTCAGTGACCCTTGGGTACCCAACCAATAACCCGTTTCCATAGTGACAGTCCCATTTCCATAGCGACGGTTCCTGGTTCGTAGCTAAGGCTGGGTGACCCTTGGGACCCCGTCGCACAACCATTTCTTGGAGCGGTGGTCCTGAGCTCGCAAGAGTCAGGCTTGGGTCCCCAACCTACTACCCGTTTCCATAGTGACAGTCCCGTTTCCATAGCGACGGTTCCTGGTTCGTAGGGGGTCAGGCTGGGAGACCCCTGGGACCCGGTTGCACAACCCGTTTCCTGAACGAATACCCTGAGCTCACAACGGTGAGAATCAGTGACCCTTGGTCCCCAACCAATAACCTGTTTCCATAGTGACAGTCCCGTTTTCATAGTGACATTCCCATTTCCATAGCGACGGTTCCTGGTTCGTAGCTAAGGCTGGGTGACCCTTAGGACCAAGTCGCATAACCCATTTCTTGGAGCGGTGGTCTTGAGCTCGCAAGAGTCAGGCTGGGTGACCTTTGGGTCCCCAACCTACTACCTGTTTCCATAGTGACAGTCCCGTTTCCATAGCGATGGTTCCAGGTTCGTAGGGGTCAGGCTGGGAGACCCCTGGGACTCGGTCGCACAACCCATTTCTTGGAGCGGTGGTCGTGAGCTCGCAAGAGTCAGGCTGGGTGACCCTTGGATCCCCAACCTAATACCCGTTTCCATAGTGACAGTCCCGTTTCCATAGTGACAGTCCCATTTCCATAGCGACGGTTCCTGGTTTCGTAGCTAAGGCTGGGTGACGCTTCGGACCCCGTCGCACAACCTATTTCTTGGAGCGGTGGTCCTGAGCTCGCAAGAGTCACTCTGGGTGACCCTTGGGTCCCCAACCTACTACCCGTTTCCATAGTGACAGTCCCGTTTCCATAGCGACGGTTCCTGGTTTGTAGGGTCCAGGCTGGGAGACCCCTGGGACCTGGTTGCACAACCCGTTTCCCGAACGAATACCCTGAGCTCACAACGGTGAGACTCAGTGACCCTTGGGTCCCAACCAATAACCCGTTTCCATAGTGACAGTCCCGTTTCCATAGTGACAGTCCCATTTCCATAGCGACGGTTCCTGGTTCGTAGCTGTGGCTGGGTGACCCTTGGGACCCCGTCGCACAACCCATTTCTTGGAGCGGTGGTCCTGAGCTCGCAAGAGTCAGGCTTGGGTCCCCAACCAACTACCCGTTTCCATAGTGACAGTCCCGTTTCCATAGCGACGGTTCCTGGTTCGTAGCTAAGGCTGGGTGACCCTTGGGACCACGTCGCACAACCCATTTCTTGGAGCGGTGGTCCTGAGCTCGCAAGAGTCAGGCTGGGTGACCCTATGGTCCCCAACCTACTACCTGTTTCCATAGTGACAGTCCCGTTTCCATAGCGACGGTTCCTGGTTCGTAGTGGTCAGGCTGGGAGACCCCTGGGACTCAGTCGCACAACCCATTTCTTGGAGCGGTGGTCCTGAGCTCGCAAGAGTCAGGCTGGGTGACCCTTGGATCCCCAACCTAATACCCGTTTGCATAGTCACAGTCCCGTTTCCATAGTGACAGTTCCATTTCCATAGCGACAGTTCCTGGTTCATTGCTAAGGCTGGGTGTCCCTTGGGACCCCGTCGCTCAACCCATTTATTGGAGCGGTGGTCCTGAGCTCGCAAGGGTGAGGCTGGGTGACCCTTGGGTCCCCAACCTACTACCTGTTTCCATAGTGACATTCCCGTTTCCATAGTGACGGTTCCTGGTTTGTAGGGTTCAGGCTGGGAGACCCCTGGGACCCGGTTGCACAACCCGTTTCCTGAACCAATACCCTGAGCTCACACCGGTGAGACTCAGTGAACCTTGGGTCCCCAACCAATAACCCGTTTCCATAGTGACAGTCTCGTTTCCATAGTGACAGTCCCATTTCCATAGCGACGTTTCCTGGTTCGTAGCTAAGGCTGGGTGACCCGACGGACCCCGTCGCCCAACCTATTTCTTGGAGCGGTGGTCCTGAGCTCGCAAGAGTCAGGCTTGGGTATCCCCAACCTACTACCCGTTTCCATAGTGACAGTCCCGTTTCCATAGCGACGGTTCCCGTTCAGGCTGGGAGACCCCTGGGACCCGGTTGCACAACCTGTTTCCTGAACGAATACCATGAGCTCACACCGGTGAGACTCAGTGAACCTTGGGTCTACAACTAATAACGCGTTTCCATAGTGACAGTCTCGTTTCCATAGTGACAGTCCCATTTCCATAGTGATAGTCCCATTTCCATAGCGACGGTTCCTGGTTCGTCGCTAAGGCTGGGTGACCCGTCGGACCCCATCGCCCAACCTATTTCTTGGAGCGGTGGTCCTGAGCTCGCAAGAGTCAGGCTTGGGTCCCTAACCTACTACCCGTTTCCATAGTGACAGTCCCGTTTCCATAGCGACGGTTCCTGGTTCGTAGGGGTCAGGCTGGGAGACCCCTGGGACCCGGTCGCACAACCCGTTTCCCGAACGAATACCCTGAGCTGACACCGGTGAGACTCAGTGACCCTTGGGTGCCCAACCAATAACCCGTTTCCATAGTGACAGTCCCGTTTCCATAGTGACAGTCCCATTTCCATAGCGACGGTTCCTGGTTTGTAGCTGTGGCTGGGTGAACCTTGGGACCCCGTCGCACAACCCATTTCTTGGAGCGGTGGTCCTGAGCTCGCAAGAGTCAGGCTGGGTGACCCTTGGGTCCCCAACCTACTACCCGTTTCCATAGTGACAGTCCCGTTTCCATAGCGACGGTTCCTGGTTCGTAGGGGTCAGGCTGGGAGGTCCCTGGGACCCGGTTGCACAACCCGTTTCTTGGAGCGGTGGTCCTGAGCTCGCAACGAGTGAGACTCAGTGACCCTTGGGTCCCCACCAATAACCCGTTTCCATAGTGACAGTCCCGTTTCCATAGTGACAGTCCCATTTCCATAGCGACGGTTCCTGGTTCGTAGCTAAGGCTGGAGTGACCCTTGGGACCCCGTCGCACAACCCATTACTTGGAGCGGTGGTCCTGAGCTCGCAAGAGTCAGGCTGGGTGACCCGTCCCCAACCTACTACCCGTTTCCATACTGACAGTCCCGTTTCCATAGCGACGGTTCCCGTTCAGGCTGGGAGACCCCTGGGACCCGGTTGCACAACCCGTTTCCCGAACGAATACCCTGAGCTCACTCCGGTGAGACTCAGTGATCCTTGGGTACCCAACCAATAACCCGTTTCCATAGTGACAGTCCCATTTCCATAGCGACGGTTCTTGGTTTGTAGCTAAGGCTGAGTGACCCTTGGGACCCCGTCGCACAACCCATTACTTGGAGTGGTGGTCCTGAGCTCGCAAGAGTCAGGCTTGCGTCCCCAACCTACTACCCGTTTCCATACTGACAGTCCCATTTCCATAGCGACGGTTCCCGTTCAGGCTGGGAGACCCCTGGGACCCGGTTGCACATCCCGTTTCCCGAACGAATACCCTGAGCTGACACCGGTGAGACTGAGTCACCCTTGGGTCCCGAACCAATAACCCGTTTCCATAGTGACAGTCCCGTTTCCATAGTGACAGTCCCATTTCCATAGCGACGGTTCCTGGTTCGTAGCTGTGGCTGGGTGAACCTTGGGACCCCGTCACACAACCCATTTCTTGGAGCGGTGGTCCTGAGCTCGCAAGAGTCAGGCTGGGTGACCCTTGGGTCCCCAACCTACCCTCCGTTTCCATAGTGACAGTCCCGTTTCCATAGCGACGGTTCCTGGTTCGTAGGGGTCAGGCTGGGAGGTCCCTGGGACCCGGTTGCACAACCCGTTTCCCGAACGAATACCCTGAGCTCACAACGGTGAGACTCAGTGACCCTTGGGTCCCCAACCAATAACCCGTTTCCATAGTGACAGTCCCGTTTCCATAGTGACAGTCCCATTTCCATAGCGACGGTTCCTGGTTCGTAGCTAAGGCTGAGTTACCCTTGGGTCCCCAACCAATAACCCGTTTGCATAGTGACAGTCCCGTTTCCATAGTGACAGTCCCATTTCCATAGCGACGGTTCCCGGTTTATAGCTAAAGCAGGGTGACCCTTGGGACCCCGTCGCACAACCCATTTTTTGGAGCGGTGGTCGTGAGCTCGCAAGAGTCAGACTTGGGTCCCCAACCTACCACCCGTTTCCATAGTGACAGTCTTGTTTCCATAGCGACGGTTCCTGGTTCGTAGCTAAGGCTGGGAGACCCCTGGGACTTGGTCGCAAACCCATTTCTTGGAGCGGTGGTCCTGAGCTCGCAAGAGTCAGGCTGGGTGACCCTTGGATCCCCAACCTAATACCCGTTTCCATAGTGACAGTCCCGTTTCCATAGTGACAGTTCCATTTCCATAGCGACGGTTCCTGGTTCGTTGCTAAGGCTGGGTGACCCTTGGGACCCCGTCGCACAACCCATTTCTTGGAGCGGTGGTCCTGAGCTCGCAAGAGTCAGGCTGGGTGACCCTTGGGTCCCCAACCTACTACCCGTTTCCATAGTGAGAGTCCCGTTTCCATAGCGACGGTTCCTGGTTTGTAGGATTCAGGCTGGGAGACCCCTGGGACCTGGTTGCACAACCCGTTTCCCGAACGAATACCCTGAGCTCACAACGGTGAGACTCAATGACCCTTGGGTCGCCAAGCAATAACCCATTTCCATAGTGACAGTCCCATTTCCATAGCGACGGTTCCTGGTTTATAGCTGAGGTTGGGTGACCCTTGGGACCCCGTCGCACAACCCATTTCTTGGAGCTGTGGTCCTGAGCTCGCAAGAGTCAGGCTTGGGTCCACAACCAACTACCCGTTTCCATAGTGACAGTCCCGTTTCCATAGCGACGGTTCCTGGTTCGTAGCTAAGGCTGGGGGACCCTTGGGACCACGTCGCCCAACCCACTTCTTGGAGCGGTGGTCCTGAGCTCGCAAGAGTCAGGCTGGGTGACCCTTGGGTCCCCAACCTACTACCCTGTTTCCATAGTGACAGTTCCCGTTTCCATAGCGACGGTTCCTGGTTCGTAGTGGTCAGGCTGGGAGACCCCTGGGACTCAGTCGCACAACCCATTTCTTGGAGCGGTGGTCCTGAGCTCGCAAGAGTCAGGCTGGGTGACCCTTGGATCCCCAACCTAATACCCGTTTCCATAGTGACAGTCCCGTTTCCATAGTGACAGTTCCATTTCCATAGCGACAGTTCCTGGTTCGTAGCTAAGGCTGGGTGACCCTTGGGACCCCGTCGCCACAACCCATTTCTTGGAGCGGTGGTCCTGAGCTCGCAAGAGTCAGGCTGGGTGACCCTTGGGTCCCCAACCTACTACCCGTTTCCATAGTGACAGTCCCGTTTCCATAGCGACGGTTCCTGGTTCGTAGGGGTTCAGGCTGGGAGGACCCCTGGGACCCTGGTTGCACAACCCGTTTCCCGAACGAATACCCTGAGCTCACAACGGTGAGACTCAGTGACCCTTGGGTCGCCAAGCAATAACCCGTTTCCATAGTGACAGTCCCGTTTCCATAGTGACAGTCCCATTTCCATAGCGACGGTTCCTGGTTCGTAGCTAAGGCTGGGTGACCCTTGGGACCCCGTCGCCCAACCCATTTCTTGGAGCGGTGGTCCTGAGCTCGCAAGAGTCAGGCTTGGGTCCACAACCAACTACCCGTTTCCATAGTGACAGTCCCGTTTCCATAGCGACGGTTCCTGGTTCGTAGCTAAGGCTGGGTGACCCTTGGGACCACGTCGCACAACCCATTTCTTGGAGCGGTGGTCCTGAGCTCGCAAGAGTCAGGCTGGGTGACCCTTGGGTCCCCAACCTACTACCCGTTTCCATAGTGACAGTCCCGTTTCCATAGCGACGGTTCCTGGTTCGTAGTGGTCAGGCTGGGTGACCCTTGGGACCCCGTCGCCCAACCCATTTCTTGGAGCGGTGGTCCTGAGCTCGCAAGAGTCAGGCTTGGGTCCCCAACCTACTACCCGTTTCCATAGTGACAGTCCCGTTTCCCGTCGCACAACTCCGTCGCACAACCCATTTCTTGCAGCAGTGGTCCTGAGCTCGCAAGTGTCAGGCTGGGTGACCCTTGGATCCCCAACCTACTACCCATTTCCATATTGACAGTCCCGTTTCCATAGCGACGGTGCCTGGTTCGTAGGGGTCAGGCTGGGAGACCCCTTGGACCCGGTTGCACAACCCGTTTTCCGAACAAATACCCTGAGATCACAACTGTGAGGCTCAGTGACCCTTGGGTCCACAACCAATAACCCGTTTCCATAGTGACAGTCCCATTTCCATAGCGAAGGTTCCTGTTTCGTAGCTAAGGCTGCGTGACCCTTGGGACCCTGTCGCACAACCCATTTCTTTGAGCGGTGGTACTGATCTCGCAAGAGTCAGGCTGGGTGACCCTTGGATCCCCAACCTAATACCTGTTTCCATAGTGACATTCCCGTTTCCATAGTGATCGTTCCTGGTTTGTAGGGGTCAGGCTGGGAGGTCCTTGGGACCCGGTTGCACAACCCATTTCTTGGAGTGGTGGTCCTGAGCTCACAAGAGTCAGCTGGGTGACCTTGGATCCCCAACCTACTACCCGTTTCCATAGTGACAGTCCCGTTTCCATAGTGACAGTTCCATTTCCATAGCGACAGTTCCTGGTTCGTAGCTAAGGCTGGGTGACCCTTGGGACCCCGTCGCACAACCCATTTCTTGGAGCGGTGGTCCTGAGCTCGCAAGAGTCAGGCTGGGTGACCCTTGGGTCCCCAACCTACTACCCGTTTCCATTGTGACATTCCTGTTTCCATAGTGATAGTTCCTAGTTTGTAGGGGTGAGGCTGGGAGGTCCTTGGGACCCGGTTGCACAACCCATTTCTTGGAGGATGGTCTTGAGCTCACAAGAGACAGCACCGTTTCCATAGTGAAACCGTTCCATAGTGACAGTCCCGTTTCCATAGTGACAGTTCCATTTCCATAGCGGCGGTTCCTGGTTCGTCGCTAAGGCTGGGTGACCCTTGGGACCCCGTCGCCCAACTCATTTCTTGGAGCGGTGGTCCTGAGCTCGCAAGAGTCAGGCTGGGTGACCCTTGGGTCCCCAACCTACTACCCGTTTCCATAGTGACAGTTCCGTTTCCATAGTGACGGTTCCTGGTTCTTAGGGGTCAGGCTGGGAGGTCCCTGGGACACGGTTGCACAACCCGTTTCCCGAAGGAATACCCTGAGCTCACAACGGTGAGACTCAGTGACCCTTGGGTCCCCAACAAATAACCCGTTTCCATAGTGACAGTCCCGTTTCCATAGTGAAAGTCCCGTTTCCATAGCGACGGTTTCTGGTTCGTAGGGGTCAGGCCGGGAGGTCCCTGGGACCCGGTCGGAGAACCCATTTTTTGGAGCGGTGGTCCTGAGCTCGCAAGAGTCAGGCTGGGTGACCCTTGGGTCCCCAACCTTCTACCCGTTTCCATAGTGACAGTCCCGTTTCCATAGCGACGGTTCCTGGTTCGTACGGGTCAGGCTGGGAGACCCCTGGGACCTGGTCGCACAGCCCATTTCTTGGAGCGGTGGTCCTGAGCTCGCAAGAGTCAGGCTGGGTGACCCTTGGATCCCCAACCTACTACCCGTTTCCATAGTGACAGTCCCGTTTCCATAGTGACAGTCCCGTTTCCATAGTGACAGTTCCATTTCCATAGCGACGGTTCCTGGTTCGTCGCTAAGGCTGGGTGACCCTTGGGACACCGTCGCCCAACTCATTTCTTGGAGCGGTGGTCCTGAGCTCGCAAGAGTCAGGCTGGGTGACCCTTGGATCCCCAACCTAATACCCGTTTCCATAGTGACAGTCCCGTTTCCATAGTGACAGTCCCGTTTCCATAGCGACGGTTCCTGGTTCGTAGGGGTCAGGCTGGGAGGTCCCTGGGACCCGGTTGCACAACCCGTTTCCCGAAGGAATACCCTGAGCTCACAACGGTGAGACTCAGTGACCCTTGGGTCCCCAACCAATAACCCGTTTCCATAGTGACAGTCCCGTTTCCATAGTGACAGTCCCATTTCCATAGCGACGGTTCCTGGTTCGTAGGGGTCAGGCTGGGTGACCCTTGGGTCCCCAACCAACTACCCGTTTCCATAGTGACAGTCCCGTTTCCATAGCGACGGTTTCTGGTTCGTAGGGGTCAGGCTGGGTGACCCTTGGGACCCCGTCGCCCAACACATTTCTTGGAGCGGTGGTCCTGAGCTCGCAAGAGTCAGGCCTGGGTCCCAAACATACTACCCGTTTCCATAGTGACAGTCCCGTTTCCATAGCGACGGTTCCCTTCAGGCTGGGAGACCCCTGGGACCCGGTTGCACAACCCGTTTCACGAAGGAATACCCTGAGCTCACAACGGTGAGACTCACTGAACCTTGGGTCCCCGACCAATAACCCGTTTCCATAGTGACAGTCCCGTTTCCATAGTGACAGTCCTATTTCCATAGCGACGGTTCCTGGTTCGTAGCTGTGGCTGGGTGACCCTTGGGACCCCGTCGCACAACCCATTTCTTGGAGCGGTGGTCCTGAGCTCGCAAGAGTCAGGCTGGGTGACCCTTGGGTCCCCAACCTACTACCCGTTTCCATAGTGACAGTCCCGTTTCCATAGTGACAGTCCCGTTTCCATAGCGACGGTTCCTGGTTCGTAGGGGTCAGGCTGGGAGGTCCCTGGGACCCGGTTGCACAACCCGTTTCCCGAAGGAATACCCTGAGCTCACAACGGTGAGACTCAATGACCCTTGGGTCCCCAACCAATAATCCGTTTCCATAGTGACCGTCCCGTTTCCATAGTGACAGTCCCATTTCCATAGCGACGGTTCCTGGTTCGTAGGGGTTAGGCTGGGTGACCCTTGGGTCCCCAACCTACTACCCGTTTCCATAGTGACAGTCCCGTTTCCATAGCGACGGTTCCTGGTTCGTACGGGTCAGGCTGGGAGACCCCTGGGACCTGGTCGCACAGCCCATTTCTTGGAGCGGTGGTCCTGAGCTCGCAAGAGTCAGGCTGGGTGACCCTTGGATCCCCAACCTACTACCCGTTTCCATAGTGACAGTCCCGTTTCCATAGTGACAGTCCCGTTTCCATAGTGACAGTTCCATTTCCATAGCGACGGTTCCTGGTTCGTCGCTAAGGCTGGGTGACCCTTGGGACACCGTCGCCCAACTCATTTCTTGGAGCGGTGGTCCTGAGCTCGCAAGAGTCAGGCTGGGTGACCCTTGGATCCCCAACCTACTAACCGTTTCCATAGTGACAGTCCCGTTTCCACAGTGACAGTCCCGTTTCCATAGTGACAGTCCCATTTCCATAGCGACGGTTCCTGGTTCGTAGGGGTCAGGCTGGGTGACCCTTGGGTCCCCAACCAACTACCCGTTTCCATAGTGACAGTCCCGTTTCCATAGCGACGGTTTCTGGTTCGTAGGGGTCAGGCTGGGTGACCCTTGGGACCCCGTTGCCCAACACATTTCTTGGAGCGGTGGTCCTGAGCTCGCAAGAGTCAGGCCTGGGTCCCAAATATACTACCCGTTTCCATAGTGACAGTCCCGTTTCCATAGCGACGGTTCCCTTCAGGCTGGGAGACCCCTGGGACCCGGTTGCACAACCCGTTTCACGAAGGAATACCCTGAGCTCACAACGGTGAGACTCACTGAACCTTGGGTCCCCGACCAATAACCCGTTTCCATAGTGACAGTCCCGTTTCCATAGTGACAGTCCTATTTCCATAGCGACGGTTCCTGGTTCGTAGCTGTGGCTGGGTGACCCTTGGGACCCCGTCGCACAACCCATTTCTTGGAGTGGTGGTCCTGAGCTCACAAGAGTCATGCTGGGTGACTCTTGGATCCCCAACCTACTACCGTTTCCATAGTGACAGTCCCGTTTCCATAGTGACAGTCCCGTTTCCATAGTGACAGTTCCATTTCCATAGCGACAGTTCCTGGTTCGTAGCTAAGGCTGGGTGACCCTTGGGACCCCGTCGCCCAACCCATTTCTTGGAGCGGTGGTCCTGAGCTCGCAAGAGTCAGGCTGGGTGACCCTTGGATCCCCAACCTACCCGTTTCCTACCCGTTTCCATAGTGACAGTCCCGTTTCCATAGCGACGGTTCCTGGTTCGTAGGGGTCAGGCTGGGAGGTCCCTGGGACCCGGTTGCACAACCCGTTTCCCGAAGGAATACCCTGAGCTCACAACGGTGAGACTCAGTGACCCTTGGGTCCCCAACCAATAACCCGTTTCCATAGTGACCGTCCCGTTTCCATAGTGACAGTCCCATTTCCATAGCGACGGTTCCTGGTTCGTAGGGGTCAGGCTGGGTGACCCTTGGGTCCCCAACCTACTACCCGTTTCCATAGTGACAGTCCCGTTTCCATAGCGACGGTTCCTGGTTCGTACGGGTCAGGCTGGGAGACCCCTGGGACCTGGTCGCACAGCCCATTTCTTGGAGCGGTGGTCCTGAGCTCGCAAGAGTCAGGCTGGGTGACCCTTGGATCCCCAACCTACTACCCGTTTCCATAGTGACAGTCCCGTTTCCATAGTGACAGTCCCGTTTCCATAGTGACAGTTCCATTTCCATAGCGACGGTTCCTGGTTCGTCGCTAAGGCTGGGTGACCCTTGGGACACCGTCGCCCAACTCATTTCTTGGAGCGGTGGTCCTGAGCTCGCAAGAGTCAGGCTGGGTGACCCTTGGATCCCCAACCTAATACCCGTTTCCATAGTGACAGTCCCGTTTCCATAGTGACAGTCCCGTTTCCATAGCGACGGTTCCTGGTTCGTAGGGGTCAGGCTGGGAGGTCCCTGGGACCCGGTTGCACAACCCGTTTCCCGAAGGAATACCCTGAGCTCACAACGGTGAGACTCAGTGACCCTTGGGTCCCCGACCAATAACCCGTTTCCATAGTGACAGTCCCGTTTCCATAGTGACAGTCCTATTTCCATAGCGACGGTTCCTGGTTCGTAGCTGTGGCTGGGTGACCCTTGGGACCCCGTCGCACAACCCATTTCTTGGAGCGGTGGTCCTGAGCTAGCAAGAGTCAGGCTGGGTGACCCTTGGATCCCCAACCTACTACCCGTTTCCATAGTGACAGTCCCGTTTCCATAGTGACAGTCCCGTTTCCATAGTGACAGTTCCATTTCCATAGCGACGGTTCCTGGTTCGTCGCTAAGGCTGGGTGACCCTTGGGACACCGTCGCCCAACTCATTTCTTGGAGCGGTGGTCCTGAGCTCGCAAGAGTCAGGCTGGGTGACTCTTGGATCCCCAACCTACTAACCGTTTCCATAGTGACAGTCCCGTTTCCACAGTGACAGTCCCGTTTCCATAGTGACAGTCCCATTTCCATAGCGACGGTTCCTGGTTCGTAGGGGTCAGGCTGGGTGACCCTTGGGTCCCCAACCAACTACCCGTTTCCATAGTGACAGTCCCGTTTCCATAGCGACGGTTCCTGGTTCGTAGCTGTGGCTGGGTGACCCTTGGGACCCCGTCGCACAACCCATTTCTTGGAGCGGTGGTCCTGAGCTCGCAAGAGTCAGGCTGGGTGACCCTTGGATCCCCAACCTACTACCCGTTTCCATAGTGACAGTCCCGTTTCCATAGTGACAGTCCCGTTTCCATAGTGACAGTTCCATTTCCATAGCGACGGTTCCTGGTTCGTCGCTAAGGCTGGGTGACCCTTGGGACACCGTCGCCCAACTCATTTCTTGGAGCGGTGGTCCTGAGCTCGCAAGAGTCAGGCTGGGTGACCCTTGGATCCCCAACCTACTAACCGTTTCCATAGTGACAGTCCCGTTTCCATAGTGACAGTCCCGTTTCCATAGTGACAGTCCCATTTCCATAGCGACGGTTCCTGGTTCGTAGGGGTCAGGCTGGGTGACCCTTGGGTCCCCAACCAACTACCCGTTTCCATAGTGACAGTCCCGTTTCCATAGCGACGGTTTCTGGTTCGTAGGGGTCAGGCTGGGTGACCCTTGGGACCCCGTTGCCCAACACATTTCTTGGAGCGGTGGTCCTGAGCTCGCAAGAGTCAGGCCTGGGTCCCAAATATACTACCCGTTTCCATAGTGACAGTCCCGTTTCCATAGCGACGGTTCCCTTCAGGCTGGGAGACCCCTGGGACCCGGTTGCACAACCCGTTTCACGAAGGAATACCCTGAGCTCACAACGGTGAGACTCACTGAACCTTGGGTCCCCGACCAATAACCCGTTTCCATAGTGACAGTCCCGTTTCCATAGTGACAGTCCTATTTCCATAGCGACGGTTCCTGGTTCGTAGCTGTGGCTGGGTGACCCTTGGGACCCCGTCGCACAACCCATTTCTTGGAGCGGTGGTCCTGAGCTCGCAAGAGTCAGGCTGGGTGACCCTTGGATCCCCAACCTAATACCCGTTTCCATAGTGACAGTCCCGTTTCCATAGTGACAGTCCCGTTTCCATAGCGACGGTTCCTGGTTCGTAGGGGTCAGGCTGGGAGGTCCCTGGGACCCGGTTGCACAACCCGTTTCCCGAAGGAATACCCTGAGCTCACAACGGTGAGACTCAGTGACCCTTGGGTCCCCAACCAATAACCCGTTTCCATAGTGACCGTCCCGTTTCCATAGTGACAGTCCCATTTCCATAGCGACGGTTCCTGGTTCGTAGGGGTCAGGCTGGGTGACCCTTGGGTCCCCAACCTACTACCCGTTTCCATAGTGACAGTCCCGTTTCCATAGCGACGGTTCCTGGTTCGTACGGGTCAGGCTGGGAGACCCCTGGGACCTGGTCGCACAGCCCATTTCTTGGAGCGGTGGTCCTGAGCTCGCAAGAGTCAGGCTGGGTGACCCTTGGATCCCCAACCTACTACCCGTTTCCATAGTGACAGTCCCGTTTCCATAGTGACAGTCCCGTTTCCATAGTGACAGTTCCATTTCCATAGCGACGGTTCCTGGTTCGTCGCTAAGGCTGGGTGACCCTTGGGACACCGTCGCCCAACTCATTTCTTGGAGCGGTGGTCCTGAGCTCGCAAGAGTCAGGCTGGGTGACCCTTGGATCCCCAACCTACTAACCGTTTCCATAGTGACAGTCCCGTTTCCACAGTGACAGTCCCGTTTCCATAGTGACAGTCCCATTTCCATAGCGACGGTTCCTGGTTCGTAGGGGTCAGGCTGGGTGACCCTTGGGTCCCCAACCAACTACCCGTTTCCATAGTGACAGTCCCGTTTCCATAGCGACGGTTTCTGGTTCGTAGGGGTCAGGCTGGGTGACCCTTGGGACCCCGTCGCCCAACACATTTCTTGGAGCGGTGGTCCTGAGCTCGCAAGAGTCAGGCCTGGGTCCCAAACATACTACCCGTTTCCATAGTGACAGTCCCGTTTCCATAGCGACGGTTCCCTTCAGGCTGGGAGACCCCTGGGACCCGGTTGCACAACCCGTTTCACGAAGGAATACCCTGAGCTCACAACGGTGAGACTCACTGAACCTTGGGTCCCCGACCAATAACCCGTTTCCATAGTGACAGTCCCGTTTCCATAGTGACAGTCCTATTTCCATAGCGACGGTTCCTGGTTCGTAGCTGTGGCTGGGTGACCCTTGGGACCCCGTCGCACAACCCATTTCTTGGAGTGGTGGTCCTGAGCTAGCAAGAGTCAGGCTGGGTGACCCTTGGGTCCCCAACCTACTACCCGTTTCCATAGTGACAGTCCCGTTTCCATAGTGACGGTTTCTGGTTCGTAGGGGTCAGGCTGGGAGGTCCCTGGGACCCGGTTGCACAACCCATTTCTTGGAGTGGTGGTCCTGAGCTCACAAGAGTCATGCTGGGTGACTCTTGGATCCCCAACCTACTAACCGTTTCCATAGTGACAGTCCCGTTTCCATAGTGACAGTCCCGTTTCCATAGTGACAGTTCCATTTCCATAGCGACAGTTCCTGGTTCGTAGCTAAGGCTGGGTGACCCTTGGGACCCCGTCGCCCAACCCATTTCTTGGAGCGGTGGTCCTGAGCTCGCAAGAGTCAGGCTGGGTGACCCTTGGGTCCCCAACCTATACCCGTTTCCATAGTGACAGTCCCGTTTCCATAGTGACAGTCCCGTTTCCATAGCGACGGTTCCTGGTTCGTAGGGGTCAGGCTGGGAGGTCCCTGGGACCCGGTTGCACAACCCGTTTCCCGAAGGAATACCCTGAGCTCACAACGGTGAGACTCAGTGACCCTTGGGTCCCCAACCAATAACCCGTTTCCATAGTGACCGTCCCGTTTCCATAGTGACAGTCCCATTTCCATAGCGACGGTTCCTGGTTCGTAGGGGTCAGGCTGGGTGACCCTTGGGTCCCCAACCTACTACCCGTTTCCATAGTGACAGTCCCGTTTCCATAGCGACGGTTCCTGGTTCGTACGGGTCAGGCTGGGAGACCCCTGGGACCTGGTCGCACAGCCCATTTCTTGGAGCGGTGGTCCTGAGCTCGCAAGAGTCAGGCTGGGTGACCCTTGGATCCCCAACCTACTACCCGTTTCCATAGTGACAGTCCCGTTTCCATAGTGACAGTCCCGTTTCCATAGTGACAGTTCCATTTCCATAGCGACGGTTCCTGGTTCGTCGCTAAGGCTGGGTGACCCTTGGGACACCGTCGCCCAACTCATTTCTTGGAGCGGTGGTCCTGAGCTCGCAAGAGTCAGGCTGGGTGACCCTTGGATCCCCAACCTAATACCCGTTTCCATAGTGACAGTCCCGTTTCCATAGTGACAGTCCCGTTTCCATAGCGACGGTTCCTGGTTCGTAGGGGTCAGGCTGGGAGGTCCCTGGGACCCGGTTGCACAACCCGTTTCCCGAAGGAATACCCTGAGCTCACAACGGTGAGACTCAGTGACCCTTGGGTCCCCAACCAATAACCCGTTTCCATAGTGACCGTCCCGTTTCCATAGTGACAGTCCCATTTCCATAGCGACGGTTCCTGGTTCGTAGGGGTCAGGCTGGGTGACCCTTGGGTCCCCAACCAACTACCCGTTTCCATAGTGACAGTCCCGTTTCCATAGCGACGGTTTCTGGTTCGTAGGGGTCAGGCTGGGTGACCCTTGGGACCCCGTCGCCCAACACATTTCTTGGAGCGGTGGTCCTGAGCTCGCAAGAGTCAGGCCTGGGTCCCAAACATACTACCCGTTTCCATAGTGACAGTCCCGTTTCCATAGCGACGGTTCCCTTCAGGCTGGGAGACCCCTGGGACCCGGTTGCACAACCCGTTTCACGAAGGAATACCCTGAGCTCACAACGGTGAGACTCACTGAACCTTGGGTCCCCGACCAATAACCCGTTTCCATAGTGACAGTCCCGTTTCCATAGTGACAGTCCTATTTCCATAGCGACGGTTCCTGGTTCGTA
>OFHU01002593.1:0-62575 GCA_900245905.1 Lacerta viridis | reverse complement strand
CAAGGATAGATGGGGAAGTGGATCTCTTGGGTAACCTGGTCCAAAGTTGCTTAGGGCTTAAAATATTAAAAATTAATCTCTATCAATGCACATTGCACTTTAATATAATGTTGTGTGTTTTGTGTTTTTATACTGTAAACTGCCCTGTGATCTTTGGATGAAGGGCAGAATATAAATTTAATAAACAGTAAACATAACCACCATCACCACCATTTTTCATTAATTCATTTGGATGTTAGATCTGTCAACCAATCACTTTGTCAAATGATTGCATTCAACTATTTTCCTACTAGGAGATTTGTGATAAATGAGAAGGAAAAGCAGATGAAATCATTGCTACCAGGCTATGAGCTGTAGCTGCCAAGTCTTTGCTTTGCTGGGCCAGCTGAGAAGAGTGCTGACATAACTGTAACTCTTGCAGTTGTGTCTTGAGCAATGCTAATGTGTCCCATCACTCTTGGATGCCTCTGCTTGCTCCAAGTGTGCAGGTAGAGAGAGACAGGAAGGTGCAGAGTGTTGCATTTATGCTGGAATCTTCTCTAGGCAGAAGAGGATGCCCAAACCTGTTTGTTCACACAGGAGGAAAGTGCTTGTCACACTCATTTCTTGCCTTGGCCTGCAGCCTCCTCACATGTTCATCTTTCTGTCCTGTGTCCCCCCCCCCAAATCCAGGCATGTGGATTTTCATTTATTTATTTGTCATACTTGCTCTTCCCCAGAGCTAGGCGTGGTAGGGTCACATGGCACCCTTTTTACATGTTTACATTACAGAAGTCTCACTGAGAATTGTGAAGTTGCATTTCTTACTGTGTTAAAATGCCGTCATCACACAAACTGATTACAAATTAGCAAACCATCAAATCAACGAACAGTCGGGAAATAATAACCTAAGAATTCTGTGCACATTGCCTACCATGACAGTAGAAAGGACTATGCCACCCAAGGGCAGCTGCCAAACAAACTAGCTCACCTTAGCTCATAGGCAAGTACAACTTGTACTCTGTATTTGTATTTGGGTGTGTGTGTGTGTGTGTGTGAGTTTGAAGGAGTTCTGTTCTGGCACATCATGAGCTGCTTTTATCATTTGCAACCCAACTCGGATCTGTTCTCTTAGACAAAAGTATCAAAGAAATGTACTCAAGAAATAACTTTGTGCTACCATCTTCATGCAGGCACCATCTTCATGCATGGGAACACAATTTAATCATTTTATTTAATATATACATCTAAGTGGTTTACTAGAAAAATGAAAAGCAGCAATAAAAACAGTTTAAAACATTTTAAGATATTTAAAATTAGCAGTAAAAAAAATATTTTAAAAGGTCAACAGCTACATGCTTTAAGCAGATGCTGAAGAGAGCACAGAGAAGGTGCCTACTTGATGTCCAATGCAGGCCACTATTTGGAAGTGCTGGTGTGAGTTTGTTTGTTTGTTTGTTTGTTTTTTGCTGAATGAGATATGAAGCTAAAATCCTTGTGAATGATGTACCATACAGTCTTCTCTGACCTGGCACCATCCAGGGGTCCATGATGGCTGGGGCTGTTGGCAGCTGGAAGACATCAGGTTGGGGATGGGGAAGACTGTTGTCCTAGGCACTCTAGGCCAGAACTACCACTCCTCAAAGGGTTTCCCAATGTCATCACTTAGACAGGAATAGAAAGCTTCCGCCTCCCCCTTAAAAGGAGGGAGAGGAGAGAGGAGTCAGGCAAACACTCTCTGGGCAGGTCTCCCAAAATGGAAGGAAAGGGGCACTTGCAACTCCAGGTGATTCAAACCACTGCTCTCTGTCTCTATGGTTGCTGGCTGCTTTTTGTTTGCTCCTTGGAGCTTTCCTGGTTAGTCAGCTGCCTGCTGTGTGTGCAGGATTTCATTTTGTACCCTGGCACTTCAACTGCCTCTGGAAAAGTCCTGACCATTATGGCATGGGGAAGATCGCCTTGGCAAATTACTCAGGTCAACCATTCTCTAGCACAGTCAGGAGAAAAGCTGGCATGGAGAGTGGCTGTGTGGGGCAAAATGGGATTATTGTTACATGCCTTTGCTGCAGGATCAAGCTGGGGATTTTCCTGGTTCCAAAGAGCCATGACCAAGTCTCAGAGAGACAGAAGGTGAAACCTAACCAGAGTCCCAAAGACTGCCTTACAGCCTCCCTCACTGCAATTGGGTGTTGCAGGTACGGTGAGGGAGAAGAAATGCCCCCGACCCTTCCTCTGTGCTATATAATAAAATCCCAGCTTCTTGCCACCTTACCCTTCTGCAGGGAGAGCATAAACCAGCAGCAGAATCCCAAGGCTAGTCACAAAGAGCGGAGGTATGGCCCAGACCCTTGTCAATGCCATCACTTCAGGGTGCAGCAGTGCTAGCCAGCAGAACGTCCACACCTGCCAAGGAGGAAGAGAAAAGAAAATGGTCAAGGGGACCAGCTACTCTCTTTGGTGATGGAGGCATTGGGTGCACAAAGGCCAGCTTATGGTGAAAGTCCCTGAGGTGCTTTATGGGCCTCTGACTAAACAGCTGATAGCTGCAGCAGGCTCAGAACATCAAGGGGGAAGGAGAGCACCAAGAGGTGATGGACGCAACTGGGGCTTAGCCTAGCCAAGCTAGCTTCACCATGGCCACCTGTGATAGGAAGTGTGGCTTACTGATCTCAGCCGACTGGAGCCTCTGTAGAAAACGTGCCTGCCTTTTTTGGTCTTGATATCTGTGACATCTCATCCTACGATTCAGCCAAGTTAAGCCTGTTTTGAGGGGTTTGCAACCAAAATGTAGGCAAGGACAGGGCTATATAAGAACAGGGCCAGTAAACGAAGAGTTCTTGAACTTCCTAGAGAGGACCCTTTGTGTGTGGTCACTTTTTTTTTTCTTTTTGCGTGTGCTAAATTTTTAGTAAGCTGAACGTCAAACTATCCAAGCAGTGTCCCAAAAAAGAGGAGGAGAATAATACATCATATGAAACAGCAGCACATCATAAAAACAAATTTTAGATGTATTCACAACACTGGTTGCAGACAGATTAACGACAATAAACCAGTTACAAGTACGTAGCCATGTTGGTCTGCCGTAGTCAAAACAAAATAAAAAATAAACCTTAGAGACCAACTAAGTTTGTTCTTGGTATAGCTTTCGTGTGCATGCACACTTCTTCAGATATAAGAAGTGTGCATGCACATGAAAGCTCATACCAAGAACAAACTTAGTTGGTCTCTAAGGTGCTACTGGAAGGATTTTTTTTATTTTATTTTGTTTTGACATAAACCAGTAAAGCCTGTGTTTCACTACACCACCCCACATCCCACACATGTCCCATTAGAGTGCCCTTGCAAATCTGTGGCAATACAAAAACATAATTCTCTCTGTGCTCCACAATTCGTTACTGAGATAGTTTGGGGGATCAGATGAAAGCAGGCATTTGAGTTTGCCCAAACCAACATCAACATTGAGATCCTAGAAGGGAAAGGACTGGGGAAATTAAATGTGGCCACTTTCTCCCACCCTTCCACCCAAGCTCAATTGTTATTAGGTGGAAGAAGTGATGTCCCTAAGCAAGAAGGACCAGCAGCAACTCCCAAGACAAACTGGGGAAGCCATGACTGCCTTTTGGATGAAGGAAAAGGGACAGAGTATCTCACCCATGATTGAGTGCACCCATATCACAGATGATGCCCTTAACCGGGACAGGTATATGAAAGACAAATGCTATTCTTGTTTTTTAAGGAAATAAACTGTGCTGCTTTTATTTTATTTTATATTTTCCTTCTCATTTCTGCCTTTTCTCTCTCTACCTGATTTCTCACTGTTATTCTCCTGAAGGCACTCTTTAGCATGCCTATCTCTAAGGAGGTAATTTATACCAATTCACCATGTCTCATAACCTCACACTAAAGTAAATGAACAACAAAAAAGACAACCCCAGATTTTCTAAACAACCTTTTGAAATTCTCAGAATTTGGAAGCTCAGGTGCACAGAGCTCATCTGCTAGGGAGCGGGGGTGGGGAAGGCATCAGTTCTGGTGATGGGTGAGTTTGGGGTAGGGTGAGGGAGGGCAGGGAGGGAGGAGGGCTAGAGACCACAGGAAAGGCGATTTGGGGAATACTGGCATGCAAAGCTGCAGTGTTCTTGACAGCCATCAACACAGGAACATCCTCCACCATGAATGTCACTCAGGACCGGTCCATTCAGAAGAGCATCAATAATGCAGGTCCCCAAGAAACTCAACACTTGTCGTTTATGCTGAGCCCTGAAAAGCTGTATAACAAAATGTGGGGAATGCTGCTAAGAAATGCTAAATGCTGAGGAAGCCGAAATCATGCACCCAAGTGGATAATATTTGCACCCTATAATTTTCTGATTTCCCTACAAGTCCCAACCACTCCCCAGGGGTCGACTTTTGTAATATGGTGCCCTGTACAAGGCCAACATTTAACACACACATCCAACTTTCCTGTATCCTTCCCAAAGCTGGGCAAGCGTTAACTGTACTTTGGGAAGGATGAAGGAAGACTCTAGGACCCTGTCAGAGCCTTCCCACCTCCTTCCCAAAGTGCTTACAAGGCTTTGGGAAGGAGGCAGGAAGGTGCCCTCTCTGTTCGGCACCTTGTGTGTGGGGAACTGGTCATGCTGCCCTAAATCCACCTCTGCAACCCCCCTGAATATTTAAAAAAACCCTCACACTATTAGTGCATTTTCTTGTCTAACAGACCCACAAATCTAGTTAGCAGAGCCAGAGGCAAAGCTGTATCAAGAGGTGATGAATTGCAAAGGCTCATCATCACACTTCAAGGGAGTCTGTAAGGCAAGCTGGGGAGGAGCAGAGCTTTCCTCCAAGCCCACCAAGGTCCAGCTTTCCTTCAGCAGGAGCACCTGTAGTGGGAAGATTATGAGGTTGCCCTCTTTATTCCTTTCTCAGCCTCTCTACTAGGAAATGAGATTTGGAGGGAGTAGCATTACCTGGAATTTGTGACAAGTGAGCGCAAAAGAGCACAAAAAGAGGCCTGCTGCATCAGGCCACCTAGTCCAACATCCTGTTCTCACAGTGGACACCCATGAGAAACCCTCAAACAGGACCCAAACCCAGAAACATGACTGATAGTGGAGCCAGAGCAGAGCCATCATGGCTAGCAGTCAATGACAGCCTTATGTTCCATGAAAAGTGAGTTTTGGTACTCATGGTAATTAGTCTTAATAGGCACCTGATCAGGGGAAGGGGGGCTTTGTCTGACTCAGGAATCCAGCTGAGTGAGGTCCCCCAGTTTATTCCCATTACGTGCTACCTTGGCAAACACAATTAGATGAATGAGTTTACTTCTGTTTGGGGATAACGCAGACCTCTGACTATGTGGGTGCATTTAGCAGATGCTGTTTGTCATACAACCAAGTAAGAAATATGACAACAGTTCTTTTTTCCTACGCTTCCTCACTCTTACATATTTCAGTTTGTTTTAGTTTTGGACCAAGCAGAACAAGAAGAACTAGATACTGGAGCATCATGCTATCCTTAAAGTCTTTGAGATTATGTGCCTATTGACTCTATATGTAGGCAGTGGTGGCTGGTATGGTGGAAGGCAAGGAGACCAACCACAGGTGGAGCCAAAGCCAATGGCAGGCAGAGTCAACTAAGGGTTTGTCCACACTTCATCTTGTCCTGCTTCTTTCTCCCCAAGGAAAACTGCTCTGGAACAAACAGAAATCTGGGTTTCCCCACGATTGCCATTTGTTCTATCACTAAAGAGTGGGTTTTCCCTTGGAAAGTAGTGGGGTAAAGGAGAAGACAGCTCAGACTCATGCTTTCTGGGCATGGGAAAAGCAGAAGTGTGGACAAGCCCTAAATCTAGTTCTGTTCCCATTTTCCTCCTCCCTGCTCAGTTCTACAAGGGTAATGCTGAGACAGAGGAGGAGGTGGAAGAGGAGGTGTCATCCTCTGGACTGGATAGTTAACCGAGACTAGTGAGGCAGTGCTCTATCTGCCCGAATGGAGCTGCCCCCACTACAGTTGCTGGTGGTGACCAAGCAGTCTGCAGCTTCCCTTCCCTTGTCAGACCCCAAGGGAACCCCACAAAAGAATTAAAGAGCATCCAGCAACTGGATATATCCCTGGTACTTAAAGTCACCCATGAGCAGAAATGGAAATAGATCAGAACCATCTGGCTTCATTTTATCTTGCATCCAGCTCAAAAACATCACTTGAAAGGTAGCAACTGTATCTATGCTGAAGCCACCATGCACCTTGAAATCTTTTCATCACATCAAGCATAGAATCCGGTCCCAAAAATAAAAGCAGACAAGGCACATTGTGACTGTAATGCCTTTAGCGGGAATTGGATGCCCAAACAGAGCCTTTATCTGGTGACACCTGCCTGAAGGTGAGGCCGATGTGCAAACCAGAGGCTGAGCAAACAGCATTTTCACCAAACAAAAATAAGACACCAGTGTGTGTCCTTTTCTTCCTCCAGGAGAGGACATTGATTCCCAGCCAAGTCAATGGATCAATTTCCACCTGGGCCAACTGACAGCAAAGCAACAGCAACTCTGCACAGGTCCCAGAGTGCAACCGCTACTCCAGGACACCAGGGGATTGGGTGGGGGAGCAAACACAGGCCAGCCAGACTCACAACCCCTGCCACTGCAGACAAGCAGCTCTGACCAAAAACCACCCCACTCACCCCCATGCTTCTGTACACATAGCAGTCATAGTTCATGCTCACAAATAATGCTGAGCTACCAGATGTTTTGCCCATCCCACCAGCCCCTCCATTTCTGCTCTTGACCTTCCTTTGGAAGGATGCTTAATGGAAGGGAAATGGCACATGGTGGATAAAGTCCTGCCCCTCTTGCGGTTGGAACAATAAAATAAGCAGGTCAGTTGGGTGGGGTGGTGGGGAGGGAGCCATAGCCTCCAAGTCCCCCACCTACCAACTCCAGGGATCCTCTGCCAGCTCTGTGGGGGGCAGAGGGGTGAAGCACCTTCCCTGAAGCTGAGCCAGGCAAGTGGGTGCTTGACAAGACGAGAAGCACCCCTTTGAACTGGGGCTCTGCTCCCGGCTCTGATTCATTCCCCAGATGTGGGGGTTGTCCAGGAGCTCTTTTCCAGAAGAGCATTCACTGGTGCCCTGGAAATGGGGTTTGGCAGAGAGGCAAAAGAGGTGAGAGTGGCAGCGGTGGCAGCAACAGCCTGTAATAAGAAAGCAAGCGAGGAGGAAAGTGGGCGTCTTCAGCAGCTGGCTTATTTACTATGCGGTCTCCGTCTGTGTGTATAATTATGCCAGGATTCAGTCTGTACATCGAACTACTTGTTGTAAACATTTGGCAGGGATATACCCACAGAGAGAGTAGGATGGGTTTTCTTGCTGGAGAGACACAGCAAAAGGAGGAGGTTGAGGGGATTCAAGAGGACAGCCAGGGGCATGCAGGGTGGAATGGAGAGAGAGAGAGAGAGAGATGGATAAATGATTGAATGGGAAGGTAGGCAAAGGGAGCCAACACACAGCAATGGGAAGGTGAATAAAGGCAGCAGAAAGAGCAGCTTCAGGGAAGAAATGCATCAGCAGGCAAAAAGCAGAAAACGCTGGATGCAGCAAGAGCCGCCCGCCCCCCCTCCTCCCGCCCCTGTGGCCAGGCCAGCCACAGTCCTCCAAGGCAAGTTGCTATTTTGTGTGCTCCTCAGTTGTAAGGAACAAACCTATGTATGCTACCCTCTGCAGGGAGGGGAAAGGTCATATCCTCCAGATGGACGGGCAGGCATTCTGGGTGGCCTGATGTGCCTGTGGTGGTCGATGGCAAGAAGGGAAGAGAAGAATGTGTCCTCTGCAAAGAACAGCAGCCTCATGCAAAGGCACAAAGTGAGAAGCAGTACGTTAGTGAGTGTATGTGAGAGAGAGCACAGGTAGTCACACATTGGGGACCCCCCTACTATCCTATTTGTGGTGATAAATCAATGTCATTGTCCAAATTGATCACTTTCTGGCTAACCCCTTGCTTATTTCATCAACAAATAACACACCAACAAACCCCTGCTTTCTGAATCAGTTACTTCCTGGTACTATCTAAGGGCTAGCAGCCCACACCAGCCCTACCACCCAGTGCCCATTTCTCCAAAGTCTGGACTCTCAGTAGACCTCAGGACACACCACTACTCTTGCTGCTCATTTGGTCCTGGAGCTGCCAGAAGACAGGGCAATTGACTCCTGGGTTACTGGCTCATTTACCACACTGCCCATGGCAAAGCCAGAAGGGGCCTGAGACTTCCTGAAATTTGCACCAGCTTTGGAACTTCCATTGTGAAGGTACAGACCTTTGCCCAGGCATCCATGCAGAACCAACTGAAGTCACTAGGCTCTTCTGCATTCACAAGGCCTCCAGAATCCCGATAAGAAAATTGAATGGAGAGAAATGCTGTTGGAAAGTTCATCTGTTTCTGCTCAGCCTTTTCCAGTTTGCTACTGGGGCAGCAGGAGCAACCTCAGCTGGCACACTTGAGAGTCCAGCCATCCAACTCTCTCATCAGTCACCTGTGTGAAGCTGTGAAGTCTGGGCTGCTGCTGCTGCTGTTCTCTACTCCATCCTGGGTGTCACAAAGCTATTTTTAATTCCCTTGGAACCTGTCTGTGCTACAGCTTAAGGTCACGGGCACATTCATCCCAGGACTTTCACACACACCCCTTCCCGTCCCTCTGCCTCTGCCCCCAAACGCAGCCTCCAGAGGCCTGGCTCTCTTGTCCCTCCCTCCCCCCCCCCACACACCTGCAGAGCTGCTGCCCCTTTCCTCTCCCACCCACTCTGCCGGTATCCTAACCAGCCTCGCCCACCCACCATCCCCTGCCCTTCAGCCTCTGCTCACCACAGCTCCCACCTACGGCTAAGCCTTTCCTTCTCTGGCAGGGCGCAATGGTCCGGGGAGCCTGCGGCCCTCACAGTTCTCACCCCAAATCTCAGCAGTCTCCAAATCCCAAGACAGGAAACGTTTCTGGACTGGGGAGGGGGCGGAAAGCGCCACGGCAGGCGGTGGGCTCCGTGGCGTCATACACTTCCTGCCTTTGCCTGTTCGGCGTAGCCCTCCAGAGTCGTCCTCCCTGCGAGGCGGCTCCTTCATCCATGCAGCCCGGGGCTATACTGACTGAGAAGAACCGAGAAACACTCCCTCCCCGTCCTTTGCAGCAACACATTAATCAGCCGTACCCAGAGGGCTGTCCGGCTGGGGAGACGCAGAGCGTCCTGGAAGCTGCGGGCGGGCAGGCGGGGGGTGGGGGTGGGCTCCACTCCGGGCAATCCAGACAGTCCCCCTCACCAGCCGGCGGGCCTGCCTTTGGAATGAGGGGCGGGTGAGCCCCACTGCATGCGTTCATCTCCTCCCTGGATCAGCCACTGCTGCCACGGTCAGCTTCCCGCCACCTGAGACAGAAGCGCCAGACGCTCGGGGGCGCAAAGGCAGGTCCACCGGGCCCTTGGAAAAAGCGTCAGCCAGGAAGATAAAGACGCGCCTCCCATTCAGGACCGTGGACAGCGCCGCGCCACACGCGCAGAGACCCTCCCAGAATTGGCGGGGCCCCTGCTTTTTGCTAGAAACCCTCAGCAGCTCGACCACCAGACTAGCCGACGCGCGTAAATCCAAGGCTTGTAGCGCTACGCCTCATATTCCAACCAAGGAAATGAATGGATAAAGCGGCTGCCGCGCGCCTTTGTCCTCTTGGCTAACTCGTTCTAGCAAGAGGCCGGCAATGTGCGTTTTACAGGCTGCGTTGGGGCCACATCAAGCTCCAGAATATTTTCAGGGCCGCCCGCAGTAGCAGGAGAAGAGCCGGCCTTTGTGTGTCTCCCCGCGCCCCTGCCACACAAAACCTCTCTTTCCCCGACCCCTCCCCAGTTTCCAGATTGATCTTCTCCTTTGCAACTTTGCTGGGCGTTTGCTGCTCGCGCTGCACAGCGGGAGAGCAGAGAGGGGCCGCAAGCCAAGATTCTGCTCGCCTTTTGGCTTCCGGACCGGGAGAGCCAGATAGTCACCGCACTCGATCGCTTCTCTCAGGGCCAGCCCTTAGCTCTGCCACGAGCCCACTCCCACGCAGAAGAGGAGCAAATAAAGGCGCTCCTGCTCGTGGCGAGGCTAGGAAGAGCTCCGACGGCTGCTTGCAAGCGGGTGGCTTATCCCCCGCGACCCTCGACGCCAGCCCCCTCCCAACCCCGAAGAGCAAACAACCGAGGGCCAGGTCCTTACCTCCTTCGGAGCTGCTGCTGGATCCAGAAACCTACTGGAGTGGCACTCGCGGCTGCTCTCTCTCAGTCCTGGCTTTGCGCCCCCGAGAGTCTGGCGCTTCTGTCTCGGGTGACGAGGAGCGGACTGTGGCAGCGGTTGATCAGATCCAGGGGAGGAGATGAACGCATTTAAACCTTGGGTGTTTCGGCTGACGCGTGAGCCTCGTGGTCTCTCCGTCTTCCAGAGGGTTGCAAGATCAGCCTTCTATCGCGACTCTCTGCTCGCTGTTACCCTGAGACTGACAATATGAAGGAAAGCAAGGCAGCCTCCTCCTTCCCCTCCTCCTCCTTGGAGGAGGGTTTAGCAATACTGTATCTCCCTCCCGTCTTCCCCAAAAGCAACAAACAGAAAAGGCGCATCAATGGCGCACCATCTACTGACTAGAAGCAAAGCATGGGGAGGGTCTTCTTTCCAACCGCTCTTTTTTCTGCCCACACCGCTAGAGGCAGGCGGCTAGCCTCATGGTGGGTACCGCATGGCCCACCTGGGACCTCCGTAGACGAGAGAGATCAGCAGGGGTGTCTGAGCCAGTCCTTCCAACAGGTTCCTTCACCGTTTCAAAATGTCCATCAGTGTCAGCCAGACCCCACAGACCACCTTATCTTCCATAAAGGAGATGCCACTTGTTGCCCAAAGGCCTGGTGGATGGGGAAAATCTGCCTTGAGTGTGTGTGTGTGTGTGTGTGTGTGTGTGTGTGCAGAAGCAGGATAAAATGAATGTTATTAAAAGCAGGGCCAGATAGAGACAGGGTGTGGACTGATGAAAGAGCAGTCAGTGGCACAGGGAGGAGGGGAACTGCTGGAGAAGGCTGTGGATTGCCCTGGTGGTTAGGATCAGGGTGACTGTGGCTGCAGTCTGTGAGAACATAAGAAGAGCCTGGCTGATGGATGAGGCTAAAGTTCTCACAGTGGTTGAACAGATGCCCCCAAGGGAGGTCCACAAACTAGATCTGAGGGCAGCAGCCACTCCCTCCCCAAGATCAAAGCCAGAGCAAAAGCAGCAGCTTCCACTGGAAAGGCTGAGCTGACAGGAGGATACAATGCAAGGAAAGGCCAATGCCTTCATGCAAATCGTACAGAAGAAGATGGTGTACAGTGCTTTGTTGCCGAATCTCAAAAACAGCATTTTAGAGCTTACTTCTTCTCTCAAAACACTGGAACATGGACAACGGAGGAGGGTAAATCCAACAACAGTAGCCACCCAATACCAGTTGCCTGGGAGCAAGATCAAGAGCAGGAGTGGAGAATTGTACTCATATCCTTATGGGCTTCACACTGGGGCACATGGCTGGCTAGTGTGAGGACTGGGTGCTGGATTAAATGGACCCCCTTTGATCTGACTCATGGCTCTTCTTGTGTTCTTAAGGAGTTGTCAGAGCCACCCAAGGGAGAAGCTTCAGAACTTATCATAAGCAGAGCTTGGCAACAGTCAGCACATTGTTAGATGCCAATGTTTACATGGGTGGGAAGATGGCCCCATCAGCCATGTTTAACTACAAACAGTGGAATTGCTAGAGAGAGGCTGCTGAATGTAAAAACAAAGCAGAAGCAGAAAGAAGAACATAAAAAGGCTGCCCATAAGGGCTCACAGCAGCACCAAGTCAACCATGACATGCACTAAGGCTTAATCCACCCTAATTGCTCTTTCCTGAAATCAGCAAAACTTAATGGAACCTGAAATAAGGCAGCCTGAGAAAGAAATTTCAAATGACTTCGCTGTAAAGAGCAACAACTGAAAATATCTTAACCATGTCAGACACAGAAGATGTTGGGGGAATGAGGAAAATGGACCTATGTTAATGCTGATACCGATGGGAAAGGAAGGTTACCTTCTCCCACCTCAGCTCCTTCCCCACAGAAGTTGAGCCACACCTCAGTCATTTCCACATGGGTTTCCCACCTCAGCAGAACCAAAGAAGGGAGATGGCAAAGAACAAGGCATCAGCAACTAGGCAGAGTTGGGTGCCTGGATCACTGACATTTTTTCAAGAGTTGAGCCCTTAAAGAACTCAAACGTGAAATCACACAGTCATAAAAATATCCAGTGCAGCATTAAAATCAGACTCTAGCTTGGGTTCCTGGAGGATGATCACTATGAGTCTTCCCAGGGTGTTTGGTGTGATGACAGCATTAGGGGTAACCAGCCTGAACATAAATATGGTCACAGAGGGGAGCAATGAATGGTGCTCAGCAACCTCTTTGGACAGGGGGGACTTTTTAGCCTGGCCACCTGCTGTGTCCCTTGAGCACCTAGTGGATTTCCATCCATCTACAACAGATTAAGTGTCAGATTGAACAGAAACAGAAACTGCAACTTCAAAAAAGAGACCAGAGTTGGTTTAGGGATCCCAAAATGTTAAATGGGCCTCACTGACCAACTCCAGATCCCTCTGTCATCCAGTGTCCTCTGCTTGGGTAGAAGTATGTCCTCCTCCACCCCATGTGGGAATGTATTTGGATCTTGGGGTATGGAAAGCCCTCCATGCCTGAGAATGCAAAAACAGGAAAGGCTTTTGTTAGCCACCCATCCTTCTTTCCTGCCAGGTGTGGGAAGTGGGGACTTTAAATATGCTTGACCGTGCACACCCCTCTCTTGGCTGAATGTCGTCTTTGCCACAGATGGTCCCTAGGTGCACTGCTGCTGCCTGCCCTGAAATGCTCTCCAATCAACTGCAAAATAATTGCCTTTCCTTGGCAGATGCAAGACACAGGAGACTCATCACAGCATCTGTGCCAGTCCCCAAGGGGCCAGCAGTGCAGATGCAGGGGTCAAGCTCTCCCCTGGGCCCCGAGATAGATGCTACTGAGGTTGAGCGCAGCAGCACTGGAAAACCTCTTGGAGGCAACAGCCTCTGAGGTCAGCTTTGCCATGTGCAGGTTTCTGCAGGATAACAGTCTGCTGGGGTTACTATAGGCCCTGAGAAACTGAGCAGGGCCCAGAATGGAAAATAGCAGTGCACAAGCACAATGCAGCACTCCTCTGAAAGCAGCAGTGGTGGCAGGGGGAAGAAGCACCTTGCCCCAATCATGCAATGCAGCCAAAGGCACCAAACTCAGCCCCATAGCTATGCCTAAGCTGGGACAAGAAAGAATTGGGGTGGGGAAATGCAAGGAAATCCCTCCATTTGAATTATATTGCATATATCCTGTTCCATATTATAAGTTCCCATAAGTGTACCCATGGGGCAAATGATAGATTTGTCCCAGGATAGATTTTTCCCAAGGAGCAAATTAACCCTCTCTCCACCCTTTCCCTAAAAGCCTGTGGGGTTCAGGGTAGGGGTGGGTGGGGATCCTATTTGCTTACAGGGATCATAAAAGGCCTATAGCTTTCCATTTTTTTTCCAGGGACAGGTCTTGTTTTTTTCAGGAGTTGTCTTTTTCTTTCTTTTTTAACTTACAGACAGTGGGACACCCCCACTCTCTCAGAGAAGCATTTACAGAGAGCCACCTGGACCCAGATTGACATTCCTTCCCTGCTAGATAAAATTAGCCATGGTGTTGGAAAGGCTTGAGCCTACAGGTAAAGCACCTTGTCCAAATCATCCAACAAAATTGCTTCAGATTTTCTCCTTCCATTGAGAGGAAACAAGACAGAGTCCCAGGCCAGTAGATGATGCAAGCTGTGCTCCTAGTTCCCCTTGGCCCAGGAATGTGCCAATGACTTTCCTACTCTTTGCACCCCCTTGGATTGTGGGCCATGGCTGGGTTGTGAGCAATGGAGACTTCTTCTGAGTGGAGCAGCTCCTCAGAACTCCACAGCTAGCTAGCTGGCTGGCTGGCTGGCTGGCTGGCTGGCTGCCACTACCGAGTCACGGACAATGTTCCACAGACATGGGGGAAGGCAAATGTTAGATCTGTAAACCATGTGAGAGCCACCCATGAAATGATGTCAGAACTCCAGATAGTGCTATGGGGCCCTTCCCAGTGAAATCCATGGCTTGCTTGTGGCTGCATCATCTGGGACGGGGCCCTCACCATACTGCCTCTGTCTGCCATCACACAATCCTAGCAGGGGCTGGGCTAGCACTGGGACCTCTACAGAAAAGAGCAAACTCATATGTGACACAGCAGGTGCCTCTTGCCTTTCTGTCACTGACACCTTTTTTAGACAAGCAGGTCTCAATATGACACACAGTCTGGACTTGTTTTCACTACTTTTTCTTAAGCAGCATTCAGCAACTAATTAGCAGATTGTTTTAAAAATAACCTCTCAGAACATTCACACCCAAGTGCTGGAAATTTGGGTCAGTTCAGAGACTTGTACTTTGGTTAGAACACAGGAGAACATCTTTGGTTTTTCCCCTGTCATGGAGGCCACAAAGGTGGTCCTGGCTCCTCACTCATGGGGCATCCTGTAAACCTCAGTCACCAGCTTGCCCTTGGCATGGGGCACTCATAAGAAGAGCCTGCTGGATCAGGCCAATGGCCTATCTAGTCCAGTATTCTGTTCTCACTGTGGCCAGCCAGATACCTGTGGAAAACCAGCAATCAGGACCTGGGCACAATAGCACTCACCTGTCCTGTGATTTAAGGCAACTGCTATTTCAAAGCATTGCTGCCTGCTGCTTCCAACTGTGGAGAGCAGAGCATAGTCATCATGTCTAGTAGTCATAGATAGATCTCTCCTCTGTTTTCTGTTCTGCATGGTTTGATCTTGGTGGATAAGGAGAGTTGCTGGGCGAGCTCTCCTTGGGGGTCCTTCCTTCCATCTCTGATTCTAGCACCAGCTGAAGTTCAGAGAAACCACTGAGTCTCTTGGGTTTGCCAAACAGAAGGTTGGTGGTTTGAATCCCTGTGACAGGGTGAGCTCCTGTTGCTCTGTCCCAACTTCTGCCAACCTAGCAGTTTGAAAGCACACCAGTGCAAGATAAATAGGTACCGCTGCAGCAGGAAGGTAAATGGTGTTTCCGTGCATTCTGACTTCTGTCACTGTGTTCCATTGCACCAGAAGCAGCTTTGTCATGCTGGCCACATGACCTGGAAAGCTGTCTGTGGACAAATTCCCTCGATCTGAAACGAGATGTGCCATACTCCAAAGTCACCTTTGAAAGGATTTAACTATCCTTTTACCACCAATGTCCACACTCCCACTTTCCCCTCTTCTTCTTCCAGCTTTTCCCTGCCTCTCTGCCTTGCACTTTGTTGGATGGATTTGGTTGAGTAGGAGAAGATATTTTATTTATTAATTATCCTTCCTCTTCTCACTTGTGTGAGAATGCAAATACCTATTTAAGCAGAGTAAAAATTGTAGGAATGGGTTTAGACACTAGGAGAGGTTATATTGCTTCGTTATTATCCTTCCTTGCTCATGTTTGTGAGATCAGCAGAATACCATCCTTTGCCGCTTAAACTTGGAAGCTAAGACAAGGTTGATTTAACCTTCTGCAAACAATAACCCAGGATGCTGATATTACCCCTTTTCTCCCCCTTAAAAACAATAATCACACACACGTTGTTTTATGACTAAAAGTAGTGTTTACTTACCTAATCTAGGTCTTGAAGCAGTAGTTACAGTAGCAGAATGAAGGAAAGTTTAAATCTACTATCTGAGTTACAAAAGTACAAGATAGAACCTTACAAAAGAACAATATGAGTGGACTCTCCATGCCCTTACCACAGAAAAAAGACTGATACTAATGAATTGGAAAAAGAAAAATGCGGCTCACTTCTACAATTGAATTGAAAACTTATACAAACTTGCAACATATGAACAACTTGTGCATAAACACAGACTTGCCATTCAATGGTGGAGCTTCATGCTCCGGCACCGGGGGCGAGAAGAAGGCGGGGGCGGGGCTGGTCACATTCTGGGGGCAGGGGGTGCTGCCCACAGGGGTGGGGCATGCGTTCTGGGGGCGGGGCGCACCACCCACAGGGGCATAGCACATGTTCTGGTAGCAGGGCGCGCAGCGCGGGTTCCGAGATGGAACCCTACCGGGATTGCGCTGCCCGGGGCACCCCTCCCCCTACGCCCCGCCCTTCCTACGCCAATGTTGCCATGGACAAATTGAATGATATTTGGAATCCATTCTTACAAATACTGTAATAGGTTAAGATCTGGGAAAGTACAATAATAACTTTGTAAAGTAAAAAAAAAAACAAGAAAAAAAGAGGAAAGTTCAAAGATGGTGTAGGAGCTGCAGAGCTCATACATGGTCCGTTGGGAAGCATGATGAAGAAAGAGAGAGATGGCAAGCAAGGAAGGAAGGCTGTAGTGTTACCACTTCTTGCCAAGGCAGACAAAGGAAGTGATCTCACAGAGTTCTCTCCAGCAGTTTTTTGGTGTGTGTTTTCCCCCAGAAAAACTCTATGAGCCTCTGCTCCTTCATGTGTGCATCTGGCAAAACATGAATTGCTGGTTTGATTGCAATAACGTCCCACAAAAATCACCACCCATGCTCAGCTTATCTCTAGAAGCTATTAGGGCAAATTTGCATAGCCTTCTAGAGCAATGATGATATCCAATGTTGCATTAGGCAGACTTGGATTATCTTCTCCCTTTTTATGTTTCCCTCTTAACCAAGCAATCACTCTCAGCCTCTTTAAGTAAAACAAGAAAATGAAAAGGTCCATCATATCAGTAAAGTCTTGCCGGAATTCAACATGAAAATCAGGCAGGCAATAATTCTTAAATTTTATAAAAGTCAGTAGTCCAGTTCAAAATGGCATGTGTGATCTGAAGGAGAGCTTACAGACATCATACCCCATTGCAGGTAAGGAAAAGAGTGAGTAATGACAGGTAGGAAGAGGTAGGGATTAGTCCATTGTCTGTTCCCACCACTAGGTTTGGGGGTATGACTATGATATCCCCACTATAAAGGTCCTCTCTATACAGGTTCTGAAACTCCATGGTGCCATTGCCCCTGTTTGTGACTAATAATCATGCATTCGTGATTTTGGCTGAACATCCTCCCACACACAAGAAGGCCTTTGCCCTTTCATCAAGGCTGCATCACTTGGGATACATTCTTCAGTGCAGTTCTCCACTACACAAAGGCTCCTGGCTGGTCTGACATCTGATTTCGGCCACCCACGTGGCATCTCCTTGGCTTGCCTTCTTATTTGTATGGATTCCTTTCGGAAACAGCTTGAACTGCTTGCTCTCTCAGAGCCAGGTCACCCTGACAAATTTCTTCACATGTTCGTACATGTGGCCAAACAACTGCGTGTAGAGGGGCTGCTGGAAAGAAGGGAGTCCAGAGACATTTCCATGACTGCTCCATTTTTCTCCCAGCAGCCACAGTGATGAAGGTGCCTGGCATCATAGGCATGAATGTGGTTCCTTAAACGCCTGCATGATTCTATGGAGGAATCTGGCACGTTCTTAATCAGTTCTAGAGTTTTATATGTCAACTTGGTAGAAGTGCATAAAATTTAGCATGTTGGGGAGTAAAGGTTTTAAATCTGTTTTCAGTCTATCGTGATTCTAACTTTTCAATAGTCTTAAATTATTGTTCCTTTTTCTTTGCGATGATTTTATTGCTTTTGGAAACTGCTTTGGTGTGTGTGTGTGTGTGTGTGTGTGTGTGTGTGTTTTATTTACAATCAAGTGGTGCATAGATTTTGTGAAATCAAATAAATAAACAAACAATAAAGAAAAAGTCTTGCTTCTAGAGGCAGTAATGTTTCTGAATACCAGTTCATAGAAACCAAGGGGGAGGGGGAGTTCCCTTGTGCTTAGTTCCTGCTTGTATGTTTCCCTTTGGGGTATCCAGTTGGCCACTGTGAGACCAGGGTGGTGGGCTAGATGCGTTATTGGCCTGATCCAGCAGGGCTCTTCCTATGTTACTCTTTTGCTTACCACTGGCTTTTCTAGTAGAATGAATGAAATGAAATTGCTGAAGGGGCAATTGTGCAAAAGTCAAAGCTTTGGTTCAAGCAGTGACATATCATGGGAAAGGACCACAGGGGCATTTGCCCCACATGCAAAATTGTTAGGGGCACAAAATTTCAACACCTGGTGCTGCCTCAATACAGCTGCATGCTTCCATTGCTGGTCTCTGTTGAAAATGGCTTCTCCACACAAATCAAGAAGTGATCTCTTCAGACCACGGAGTGACTTTGTATCTCTGCAGCTGCAATCTCCTGGGTAACATAGATGCCCTGAGGCAGTTGAATGTGTATGAGTACTCCACCTGTTTCCCTCCCTCCCACCTACCCCATCCTTCCATGTGGCCCCAGATGCTGGCAACCCATGCTATGCCACTGGAATCAAGTCTGATGGTTACTTATGGCTGACTGTGGCCCTTGCTTGCTGGCCAGCCCCACAGATCCCTTAAGAAGAGTATGGTTGTAAGGAAGCAAGACAAAAGACCAGTGGTTCTGAGAGGTCATTTTTCTTCCCAGCCAGTAAAGGAAATCATCCAAGCATTGAAGAAGCCAAAGACCTTTGGCACCTGGGTGTTTTATGGTGACCCATTTAATAAACGCACAAAAGCACAGCTCTGAAAGAGTGGTGAGGAGGCTGCCAACGTGTGCAGTAACAGCAGCTCTGCACAGGCAGGAGTGCCAGGAGAGGCTTAAAATTTATATTGCAGGGGGGATACAGGAAGCCATGTGCATAGCGAAGTATGGTTCCACTGTTGTGATCTCTTTACAGACGACTCCGGCTCTCTCACAGAGATGCAAAATCCTGTATTTTCTTTTGCCTGTGGTGGGGCCTGGCAAGGCCTCTGACATGCTGAGGGAGACCTCTGACTCACTGAGCATTGCCCCCTCCCACCACAAAAGAGCTGCATCAGCTCAGAGCTCATCTTCCTCCTGCCCATACGTGCATGCGCACGCGCATGCAAACACACACAGCTGTAATTGCTTTTTGCTTCTGAATCAGGGGATGCGCTCATCGTCAAAGGCAGCTGCTGCCAAGGGCTTCATTAGCCAGTCTCCATAGTAACCAATCTACAGCTCAACTCAAGGAGACCCCCAGCTCTCCTTGCCTGGCTAGAAGTCAGATACCCAGCTCAATGTCCCCATTCAGAGGAGCAGATATTCCACAACTCGCAAGCACTGTGCTTAGTCAAAAGATCACACACTCTCCAGCTCCAGATTAACAGGACTGCAGGGACAGAAGCAGCACACCCTGATTCTACAATCTCCTCCTCATCAGCATGCCCTGAAAAGGTGGGGATTTCCCCTTCCCTGCAGCTTTACACTTATGGGGTTTGACCAATTCCATCTCTCCACTACACTTTTCGCAAACGAAGTTCAACATTTCACTGGTTTGTGATTAGCAATGCCGTGGGGGTAGGGATGGGTGATTAAAGTAGCATGGTCCATGGTAATTTATTTCCAGCCATTGAGACATTTCGGTGGGAAAGGGAACTGGCTCTGGACTAGAATACCCCTCCTAGCTAAGCTTTGCTTTCTGCCAGAGGGTCCTACCCAGGGCCTCACCCCAGCCCAATGTAAGGATCCAGTGAGATCAGTGGTGATGGATGGGTTGAAATCTATTTTAAATCTGTCAAATGGGAGACTGAGCGAGCTTGTTTTCTCCTGATCTGGAGGGTAGGGCCAAACCAGTGGCTTCACATTACAAGAAAGGAGATTCTTAATATACATCAGGGAGAACTTTCTAACAGTAAGAGCTGTTCAACAGTGGAATAGATTCCCTTGGAACATTGTGGATTCTCGCTCCTTGGAAGTTTTAAAGTAGAGTTTTTAAGCTGTTGGTTATCATCTGAGGCCCTTCTTCATGTGCCTCCTCTGTTGTGGTACATTTTTTTGTGGTTTTATATTGTAATCCATCCTGTGATCCTCAGATGAAGGACTAGATAGACAGATAGACAGATAGATATAGCTATAGATATAGTTAGATAGAGGATAGATGTTGTTGTTGTTTAGTTGTTTAGCCATGTCCAACTCTTCGTTGTGGGATGTAAAACACAGGAGCAGTCAAACACAATATTGCTAGAGTAGACATAGAAAGGGAACTCTAGGCCAGCCAGTTGGAACTTGCTGTTTCCCCTGGGCTGGGATGACTTCCTCTGTGTAACAGGAGATGGGTGTGGTCTCACCTGGGCAGGTTAACACAAAACCACAGGGACCACACTCCATCTTTCTCTCTCTTTTGGACGCCGTTCTCAAAGGAACAACATCACTATGAGGGTCTCTTGGCTTCCAGCCAAGAGAACACAAAGGGACTGTTTTTCCCTTATGGAACAGTCTCCTGAGTAAATGTTACTTTTACTAAGTTTAAGCCTGCCTCTGGGATCCAATTGTGAACAGATGATTTCTCGTGAGTAAACGTTTTATGCTTTTATAGAAGACTGTGTATTGTCTTATTTTGAGAGGGATTAATGGGGAAAATACCAGGACATTTATTACAGAGGTTTTAACAAACCTGAGCAAGCTATCTGCTGTGTGTGTGTTTAAAAGGGGAATGAGAACTCTGCTAATTTCTGGGACTTGTAAACACAAGTTGGAATAGGATATCTTAAACAATATATCCTCTCCTGCATCCCAAAACATTCCCACAATGACCCCATGGACCAGAGCACGCCAGGACTCCTGTCTTCAAATGATAGATAGATAGATAGATAGAGATAGATACACATAGATAGATAGATAGATAGATAGATAGATAGATAGATATTCCCACACATTGCTGCAGTTGCGGGAAGCAGGTGGGGGCGGGGCTGGTATGCGTTCTGGGGGCGGGCACACCACCTGCAGGGGCGTCACATGTTCTGGGGGCGGGCGCACAGCTGGGGGGGGGGAGCTGAGATGGAATCCTACCGGGATCATGCTGCCCAGGGCGCCCCGCCCCCTACACCCCACCCTTCCTATGCCGGTGCATTGCTACATGTTTTGTGATTTTAAATCTCTGCTGGGGTTTTCACCAAAGAGTACTTGCCAAACCTGGATCTTGCATCCAGGGATTCTTATATATATATATATATATATACATATATATATATATATATATATATATATATATATTTCTCCTGCACCAACTACAGGCACTGTGTTGGGCTCCTCTGAGGCTTCCTGGAAGTGTCTGGTTGAAGTGAGAATCAGTGCAAGATTGGCATCAAATATTCCAAACAAGGAACAATGCTTTCCTTCCCAGGCAGCTCTCCTCTGCTCAGCAGACTGCATCTGGTAGGGTGTTAGTGTCTAGAGTTTATACAGGATAGGTTTGCCATATGTCTGGATTTTCCGACATATCCAGAATACTGCAGTCAGCAGCAGTGTCTGGGCGGAAATCAGGAAAATGTTGGCAGTGTCATTTTTGCTGTTTTCCCATAAAAATAGTTCCAAAACAGCGTGTGTGGGGTTTGTTTTCATTTTTTTGCAATCTTCCCCCAAAAGCTCTACAACTTTGCCAAGGAAATCTCCAGAACTAATAGGGGAGGCTAGTTCCACAGGTGTAAAGAAACAACAGAATATTTTGCAAGGGCAATGCTTCAAATGTGGATATCAGTGGCTCCTTTTGAAACTAAAAATCACTCCACCGTCTCTCCTTCACACTGTTCAGCTTAGAGGATTACATGATTATCAGGCTTGAGGGCCAGTGCTCAGCAGTGGTGGCAGCAGTGACCATGTTGCATGCCCAAAATGGCCTATTTTCTGAGTTACGTCAATAAAACTCAGAGACAAGAGGAGTCAGGAGTCCATTGTTGTTTGTTGCAAAGCAATAGGTTACAGTCAAATCTTTTCACAAACCTGCAACCCCGCCCAAGGGTCTAGGCAGGGGTATTTTATAACATTTCAAACAATGGATTTCAATTTAACCAATCATGTACATCATTGCTACCTAAACCTTGATTCTCAGTGATCTGTTACATTTTGTTAGTATGGGAACCTAACCTGTGTTACATGTAGCCATTTGCACCATGTATCAACTTATGTTCTAGCTTATGAACTGCATATTTGTGACTGACGTATTTGCTATTCTTCTATCCCAGTGGGGATGGTCTCTTTGCCAAATCATCAGTTTCTTGAAGCAACAGGTTACCATAACTTTTGTATAAGAGCATATTCAAGGACTTATAGGGGTTCACATTATCACATTCATTATGGCCCTTCGGGCCACTGCCACAACCACAGCACAATTCCCAGGCACACCCCCTGACTTGGCCTATCCTGGAGTAATTTTCCACTTTTGGATGTTTAGAGACAATCCAGGCAATTTCAAAGAAAGCCCAAAGCGTACAACCCCTGCATTTGGTCCAGGGGAAAGAAGCAGTTGGCAAACATGAGCACCTCCATGCAGTGGGAGCTTCATGCTCTGGCACCGGGGGGGGGGAGAGAGCAGGCGGGGGGGGGCTGGCTTGTGTCCCGGGGCGTGGCGCGCCGCCCGCATGGCACATGTCCTGGGGGCGTGGCATACCATCTGCGGGGGTGTGGCGCACAGCGCGCAGGGGGGGCAGCCGTGATGGCACCCAACCGGGATCACGCTGCCAGGGGCGGTGTGCTCCCCCCGCACTCCTCTTCCTCTGCCAGTGTCTCCATGATCACTAGCAATTCCCAAAAACACACTAAGCAAAGCCTGTTACCCCATCAGCACTTTCAAGGAAGAGCTGCACACATGCACCAGGTGCAGTTTAGTTGGGGAAAGGCTCCTTTCAAGGAGGGAGGGAGGGAGGGGGGAAGTGAAAAAATGTTAATTTCACTTGAGTGGGCAGAAATGATTCCCCCACACAGTGCAGGTGCAGCTGCAGACTCTTGTAACTCTTGTATTTATTGTGCAGATAAGCATATAGAGCTGGGTATGTAAAGGGCTCGAGTTATGGCATTTTCCTGTAGAATTTGTTGGAAACATTTAGAAAACTTTGTGAAGAGAAGCGTTTACCTGAAAGAAGTTGGACAATTTAAAAGATGTCTGGACTCAGAGAACTCTGAAAGTTGTAGGACAAGGGTCCCCCAACTTACCTGGCCTCAGGCTGGTTCCTCCAGTGCTGATCACATGGCAGGCTGGAGGGTGGGGGAGTGTGCGCCCATACACATGCGCACTCACTATTTCCAGGTCGGCGTGGCACCAGAAATAGCTTGTACGCTTGTGGCACCGGAAATAGCTTGTACGCACGTGCAAGTGTCATTTCCGGTGCACTTCTGGTGCAGTGCGACACTGGGAATAGCGTGTACGTGTGCACACGGGCCTCTGCAGACCCGGAAGTGCACTGGAAATGATGCTTTGTGCATGTGCAAAAGCTATTTCCAGTGCTGCACCACACCAGAAGTGTGCCAGAAATGACGCTTGTGCATGCACACAAGCTATTTCCGGTGCCACGCCAACCAGGAGATGGGCAGCTGCGCCGGTAAGAGCAGGTGGCGGGGGTCGGTGGGGGGCAGATAATTGGCTTGTACAGGCCGTATCCAGCCTGTGAGCCTTAGTTTGGGGACCCCTGTTATAAGACTGTTATAAGACTTTGAAAGCAGCTAGACTTAGCACATACCTTGTGGACTTTGGCACAGCAAGGACTTTGAAAGCAAAGAACTCTCTCTGGGCTCAGAGAGTAGACAACTTGTAGCCAATGTAATTACTGGGAGTGCATGGTGTGTGCTAGCTTTTACTTGGCAATCTCTGCTACACAGTTGTTTCCTGCCACTACCAGAAGATATGAAAAACTAAACCTATGCTGCTAATACTCGTAGTAAACCAGCATACAGTAAGCAGCACATAAACAGCGCACAGAAATCTACCAAACCGTTTCACGTTCCAAATCCTATATTAGTAATCCAAGAATAGAGAGGACAATGTGAAAAATCTAATAAAGAAGCCACAAACAGAAAACTCATTCAAGTTAATGCAACAGGAAAATTTCAGTCTTTAAAGTTCCTTTAGCCAGGCTCCTGTGGATATTGACGAAGGTAAGTCCAGTCAGATGAAATATCGAAGATGTTACGCACAAATGTTAGACAGGGTGCCGGCGTTTGTCCCCTGTTTCGCCCATAGTACTTACAGTGCCTAGGTTCTTTCTATGTATTTAACTGCTAGTATATAGATTTAAACGAACACTGAAAGATCGAGATCTGAATTCAGTCCCCGTGGTTGCAGTGTTTTAAATGAAGCAAGAAGTGGCTGCTGCAGCTTCCAGAATCCAGCGAGATCATGCAAGAGCCCCTCGAGATTGTAGAGATGCATCTTGACAATCTCCCAGGGTTCTCACAATCTCATAGGGCTCTTGCAAATTCTCTCCAGAACCTGGAAGCCGCAGCTGCATGACCCCAGTAAGTGAAGCTTTGGCAAAGGGGTAGGGGTGCAGTGCGTGCTCAGGGGGTGAAATGGTAAGGGCAACCCCTGGATAAACCCTCCACAGCATCCAGGGTCCTGCTGTGCCTAGAGGCAGTTGTGGGTAGTGAGGTGAGGTGAGAATATTCTCTGCTAGAAAATTCTCTGGAGTATATTATCCACAAACTGTAAATTCTGTTACAGGTGGGTAGCCGTGTTGGTCTGCCATAGTCAAAACAAAATAAAAAATTCTTCCAGTAGCACCTTAGAGACCAACTAAGTTTGTTCTTGGTATGAGCTTTCATGTGCATGCACACTTCTTCAGATACTGTGTCGTCTACACAGCTGCTTTAAATGCACACACCTCATTAATTGAGAATATTCTCCAAAAGATTTTTCTCGAGAATTTAACATCACTAGTTGTGGGTCTCAATCTGGGCTCTGTGTGTCTTGGCACTTATGAGACTTAAGAGTCTGTTCCCCACAGAGGGATATAAACTAAAGAAGGAACTACATAATGCACAGTTGTGCCCAGGCTGGCTCCACAGCGGTTTCAGTAGGCACTGCTCTTCCTTTGCTTTTTCCACACACACCCTCCACCTTCCCTGGACTTGCACCTGAGCAAATGGCTGTGTTTCGTAAGACTCGAATCACACTTTCCTTACCCCAGCAGTCAGAATCCCACCTTCCTCCGCAGTTGGAAGGGAAGGGAACTAGATTTTGTTCTCGAGGCTCTGGTACCCTCTGGTGGCCAAAGTAGAACCTGAAATATCACCATAAAAAAAGCAAGAGAGGTGCGATGTTTTAACATTGATATTACAGCGCTTCAACAATGAGTTTCAAGAGCAGAAGAGTCGCAACTGAAGGAACAAAAAGGAGGCTACACATTCTTCTGGAAACGTCTACCTGAACAAGAACGTTAAATACATGGAGTAGGCCATCAGATATATGAAAATTTTAAATCTGATAAACAAAACGGTTTTGCAATAGAAACCTCTCGATTTGAATCGGAGTTAGTAAACTCTAAAAGAAAAATCCTTTCAAAAGGAGGTCACTGCGGCCATGGTCAAGTGGTCACAAGACATTGGGCATTCAATAACTATGTCCCAATGGGAAAATTTATGGGGAAATAATTGGAAATTTAAAAATTGTTATGCCTTAAAAGAGAATTTTCTGAAAATGCAGCACCGATGGTACTTAACACCTTTGAATACAAAGGTGTCCCAAGCAATTGTTGGAGATGCGGAGACAAATCAGGTACTCTCTATCACATGTGGTGGCTATGTAAGAAAATCCAGGTATTTTGGGAGAGCATCCATTCAGAATTACAAAAAAATGTTAAAGATCTCTTTTAACAGAAAACCAGAAGCTTATCTGTTAAATGGACAGGATCACACTTCAAAATGACCTTAACAGATTAGAGAACTGGGCCAAAGCAAACAAGATGAATTTTAACAGGAGAAATGTAAAGTACTACACTTGGGCAAAAAAAATGAAAGGCACAAATACAGGATGGGTGACACCTGGCTTGAGAGCAGTACATGTGAAAAGGATCTAGGAGTCTTGGTAGACCACAAACTTGACATGAGTCAACAGTGTGATGCAGCAGCTAAAAAAGCCAATGCAATTCTGGGCTGCATCAATAGGAGTATAGCGTCTAGATCAAGGGAAGTACTATATTCTGCTCTGGTCAGACCTCACCTGGAATACTGTGTCCAGTTCTGGGCACCACAGTTCAAGAAGGATACTGACAAGCTGGAACGTGTCCAGAAGAGGGCAACCAAAATGGTCAAAGGCCTGGAAACAATGCCTTATGAGGAACGGCTTAGGGAGCTGGGTATGTTTAGCCTGGAGAAGAGAAGGTTAAGGGGTGATATGATAGCCATGTTCAAATATAAGGATGTCATATAGAGGAGGGTGAAAGGTTGTTTTCTGCTGCTCCAGAGAAGCGGACACGGAGCAATGGATTCAAACTACAAGAAAGAAGATTCCACCTAAACATTAGGAAGAACTTCCTGACAGTGAGAGCTGTTCGACAGTGGAATTTGCTGCCAAGGAGTGTGGTGGAGTCTCCTTCTTTGGAGGTCTTTAAAGAGGCTTGACAGCCATCTGTCAGGAATGCTTTGATGGTGTTTCCTGCTTGGCAGGGGGTTGGACTGGATGGCCCTTGTGGTCTCTTCCAACTCTATGATTCTATGATTCTATGATCTGCCAGGAATTACAGATTTGGATACCTCGCAAAAAACGAAGGGTATCTTTTTATATGCTACAGTTGCAGCAAGAGTTCTTATTGCTGCAAAATGGAAGAGTGATGAAATCCCCTCTATTCATGAATGGATTCAAAAATTAACAGAATATGCAGTTAGATAGTTTATCAGAAAAAATAAAGAATAAACCAAAACAGGAATTTGCCTCAAAATGGGAGGTCTTTAAAGTATGATTGAAAAATAATTACAGTAGTTTAAATTCTGCCACAGCATTCGAGTGATTTCAGTAGTAGCTCTAAGAAAGACATCAGATTTAAGATAAATTAAGGATTAGTCAAATTAGGGTAAAAGTGTGTATTGGCAACAAGGAATATATAATTGAAGTAAGGAACAGACAGAAGGTCGGGTCTATAGTTTAAAGACCAATTCTTGCTTTATTCTTTTGTAAAAAATATTGTGTTCATTTTCATTTGTATTTCTGTTTTTCTTCTTCTTTTCTTTCTTCTCAGTGTATCAACAAAAAATCAAATAATAATTAAAAAACACATGGAGTAGGCTTTGCTATCAAAAACGATCTTGTGAAGCTCTTGTCAGAAGTCCCTACCAGCATTAATGAGCGACTTTCAACCTTCGAATAAAACTCGTCAAAAACCAACAGACTACTCATCTAAATGCTTATGCACTAACAATGAATGCCAACGAAGACATTAAAGAAAATTTTTACTCTCAGCTGGATACCATCCTATCAGAGATGCCTGAGGATAAAATTATCCGCCTGGGTGATTTTAATGCAAGAGTTGGGCGATATTTCAATCTGTGGCCTTGTAGCAGTGGCCCCAGCCTGGGACTATTGGGAAAGAAGGAATTGGCAACAGCAACCAGAACGGAATCTTATTTTGACTATATGTGTAGTGCACAACGTTGTTATTACCAACACACTCTTTCAACAACAAAAGTAAATGTAAAACATCATGGAGACACCCTCGGGCGAACCACTGGCACCTCTTAGACTATGTAATTGTCCGAGCTGAAGATCACTGTGATGTGCTCACCAGAGCTATGACGAGTGCCAACGACTGCCTGACAGATCACCAATTAATATGCTCCATGATGGCTATTAATATTATACCTCAACGCAGGCTTCAAGGAAGGAAAGCAAGGGGCAAAATGAACACTCAAGCCCTTCAAGATCCTACTAAGTGGGATTGCTTCCAAACGACCCTTAAGGACCATCTGCTTTTGGAATTCCCTCATAACATCAAGGAACACTAAAGGTAAAGGTAAAGGGACCCCTGACCATTAGGTCTAGTCATGTCCGACTCTGCGGTTGCTGTGCTCATTTCGCTTTATTGGGCAAGGGAGCCGGCGTACAGCTTCTGGGTCATGTGACTAAGCCGCTTCTGGCGAACCAGAGCAACACATGGAAACACTGTTTACTTTCCCGCCGGAGTGGTACCTATTCATCTACTTGCACTTTGATGTGCTTTTGAACTGCTAGGTTGGCAGAAGCTGGGACCGAACATCGGGAGCTCACCCCATCGCGGGGATTCGAACCACCGACCTTCTGATTGGCAAGCCCTAGGCTCTGTGGTTTAACCCACGTTCCTGTTCAAGGAACACTAGAACAAGCTGAAAACATCCTGTGAACAAACTATTGGATACCAAACCAAGAAACACCAGGACTGGTTTGATGAGAATGACAGTGAGATTGAACGCATTATTGACAAGAAAAGGAAGGCCTTTCAGATCTGGCAAAGAGATAGAAACTGTGCCACTAGAAAAAAAAACCTATGCCAACGCTAAGGCTGAGGTTCAAAGAAGAACCAGAGAACTAAAAAACACCTGGTGGATAAGAAAAGCTCAAGAGATCCAGCACTCAGCCAACACTCATGATGAGTTTCTTTAAAGCCACAAAGACCGTCTATGGGCCAATAAATCATGGGATATGCCCCCTATGCTCAGCAGACAGTACCACACTTCTAAAAGATAAAGAAGCTATTGCACTGCACTGGAAAGAACACTACCAACATCTCCTTAACTGCAACTCCCCTGTAGTTGCTGAGGTGCACTTACAAATTCCACAAAAACAAATTAGAGATCAGCTTAGTATCTCCAAATCTGGGAGAGTTGTGTACAGCTATTAACCAAATGAGAAAACAACAAAGCCAGAGGACCTGATGGGATACCTGCTGAAGTCTTCAAGTGGGAAGAACTGAACTTACACAACAACTTCACAAGCTCATCGAAAAAATCTGGGAGAGAAGAGATCCCAGCAGACTTTAGGGATGCCAAAATTATCAATCTCTTTTTTAAAAGGTGATAGAATGGATTGCGGAAACTATCAAGGCATCTCTTTATTAGCTGCAGCAAAATTCTTGCAAGGATCTTAGCAAACCGTCTCTTAACAATATCTGAGGCTACCCTTCCTGAATCCCAAAATGGTTTTCAGCCATCTAGGGGGACAATGGACATGATTTTCACCACTCAACAACTTCAAGAAAAATGCAGAGAGCAAAACCAACCCCTGTATATGGTGTTTATTGACCTGACTAAGGCCTTTGACACTGTAAATCGTAATGCCCTGTGGACTGTCCTTCTGAAAATTGGCTGCCCAGATAAATGCGTAAACATCAACAACAGCAACACAGATAACAATGGCTCTCAAAGTGAACCATTCACAGTGGGATCAGGTGTTAAACAGGGTTGTGTTATTGCCCCAACTCTATTCATTATTTTCATTGCCATGATCCTACACTTTGTCGAAGGGAAACTGCCCACTGGAGTAGAAATCATATATTGCTTTAATCTGAGCAGGTTGAAAGCAAAGAGTAAAGTTACTGTAACTTCTGTTATAGAGCTTCAGTATGCTGATGGCAACGCAGTGTGTGCACACTCAGAGGATGACCTCCAAACCATCGTAAATATCTTCACAGAAGCTTATGAAAAGCTTGGCTTACCACTCAACATCCAAAAAGCCAAAGTGCTACACCAACAAGCACCACACAACCCCTCTGCAGTGCCACAAATCCAACTCAATGATGTAATGTTGGAAAGTGTCAATCACTTAGAATCATAGAATCATAGATTGGAAGAGACCTGGGCAGTCCATCTTTCCACAAGGGCCAACATTGATGCAAAAATCCAGCATTGCGAGAGCTCTGCGAGTGCAGCTTTCTCCCTATTGAAGTGCAGTGTTTGAGGACCAGGACATTCACAGAAACCAAAGTGCTTGTTTACAAAGCTATTGTACTACCAACCTTACTGTATCCTTGTGAAACTTGGACCATTTATAAACGCCATCTCCAACTCCTTGAAAGATTCTATCAATGGTGTCTCCAATTTTTTTTTTGCACATTCTAGTGGTACCTCGGGTTACAAACGCCTCAGGTTACAAACTCCGCTAACCTGGAAGAGTTACCTTGAGTTGAGAACTTTGCCCCAGGATGAGAACGGAAATTGTGTGCCAGCAGCAGTGGCAGCAAGAGGCCCCATTAGTGAAAGCACACCTCTAGTTAAAAACAGTTTCCAGTTAAGAATGGACCTCCGGAATGAATTAAGTTGGTAACTAGAGGTACCACTGTACTTGGGAAGACAGGTGAACTAATGACAGTGTACTGGAAGAAGCAAAGATTACCAGTGTTGAAGCAATGATTCTTCAACATCAACTTCATTGGACTGGTCATGTTTTCGGATGCCTGATAACTGTCTTCCAAAGCAACTACTCTATTCTTAAAAATGGAAAGTGTAATGCTGGTGGTCAACAAAGTCTCAAGAATCTTTAAAAAAGTTGTTAAAACTCTCAAGGCAAAACTAAAAAAATGTAGTATAAACACTGACAACTGGGAAACCCTGGCCTGCAAGCGCTCCAATTGGAGAACAGCCTTTACCAAAGGTGTCATGGACTGTGAAGATGCTTGAACTCAGGACGAAAGGGAGAAACTTGCTAAGAGGAAGGCACATTTGGCAAACCCTATGATCAACTCCCACCCAGAAACCAATATCCCCACTGTGGAAGGGCGTGTCAATCCAGAATTGGCCTCCAGAAACACTTACAGACTCATTCTTAAGACCGTGTTCATGGAATCTTACTTGGCTACGAGTGATCACCAGACAACTAGCAACAAAATTTACACATACTGACCTTTATGCAAGGTGTGAGGAACTCAGGATGTTGGAGACCACACTTTTACCAAGATCAGCACAGTTCATTGTGGAAGGTCTCCTGTCATACCTATGCAATAGTCTACAGCAAGAACGTCCAACTCCCAATAGACTGTGATCTACTCACAGTATAGGAAAACTGGCAGCGATCTACCCATTGTTGTTGGATGGTCCAAAGTTGTTCAGCTTTTTTTAGAGTTGTTGAGCTTTATGGGAAAGGCAAAGTTGTTGAGCTTGCCACAGTGGTTTTTTCCTCTTTTGGGGAGAGGGGGAGATCACTGAGGGGCCAAATCTATCAGGATCTACCAGGAACACCAGGTGATCTACCAGTAGATCACAATCTACCTGTTGGACATGCTTGGTCTGCAGCAATAAAGCACAGGACAAGTAGAGATTGAAACACACATCTATTAACACCTGTAGATAGCAAATTTCATCCCACCTCTCCACTTTCTTCCTGGGGCATCAGCATGGCTGGGGTAGGGAGTTCTCCAGGGAAATGCTCAGAACTCTCCCTTACTCTCCCCCGACCCTACATAGTCAAACCTCTTTTAGGATGAGTGCAATAATCCGACCTGCCTCTTTCCTGTGTATGCAAGTTTTAATCTGTAGTATTATTTCTGGTCAACTGTTCCAACTCCCTTCTATTATTTGGGACCTATTTACAAAAATAACCCATGATGCAGCCTTCATAGAACTGCATGACTTCAGGATACAAGGACAAGATGGCTAGGATGAATAATTTGCCTAGTCAGGAACCTCATGTTAAGAAAGCTAGTGTGTCAAGAAGGGTTCGAGCCTCCTCCCTAAAATGACTGCTACTTTTCAGTGTGCAAGGATTCTTCCTTCCTCTATGCTCTTTTCTGAGTGTATAAAGTTCCTTTCAAGCTAAGGGTCAATTAATTGACAAAAGAAAAGCTTCCACCTCTAAACAAGGGTAGTACTGTGTATAAGGTGCCCCAACGTATAAGATGGCCTCTATTTTTTTGAACCCCAAATTAAGAAATCAGTATTTTAAACATCCATGCCAGAACCCAACCTGAGCCTGGACTGCCTGCACCAGAACTAGAACTAAAACCTGAGCCACCCGTGCCAGAGCCAGAACCCCTGTGCATTCACCATCCCCTAATTTTTGACAAACTTTTTTTATCAAGAAACATCATCTTATACTCTGAAAAATGCAGTAATCTTGTTTTGCTGAGCTTAATTTTTCCAACTTTGCATGAATTGTGAGACTGCATCCAAGCTAGAAACTTTCCAAAGAGTGTCTGAAAACAGACAAGCCCATCCAGAAATCCACTGCTGCTGAGAGTGCAGATCCCTTTCCAGTCTACATTGGAAAAGAGGTAGACGGCCTTCTCAGCAGTGGCTATGGAATGCCCTCCCATCAGATGTCAGGGAGATAAAAATTCACACAACTTTTAGAAAACATCTGAAGGCAGCCCTGTTCAGAGAAGTTTTTAATGTCTGACATTTTATTATTTTTTTATATTTTGCTGGACGCCACACAGAGTGGCTGGGGAAACCCAGCCAAATGGGCAGGGTATAAACAATAAAATAATAATTATTATTATTCTCTGGTCCACAGCAATTGTTGTATGTGTGGAAAAGTTACACTGTCCAAGTCTGCTTGGAAAGGCTCCTGTGAAATCCAAGCTCAGAGATTTCACAGAAAAACATGCAGCAACTGCCTTATACTGAATCATGTTGGTCACATCCATCTCAGTATTGCCTACACTGACTGGCAGCAGCTCTCCAGTTTCAAGCAGGGAGTCTTTCCTAGCTGTATCTGGGCATTGAACCAGGATTCCTCTGCATGCATAGGTGCATTCACATTGGTTTTGTTCTGCTTCCTCCATAGCCAATTCGTAGGTTTATTTGGCCTAGGGTGTTCAGTTCCACCTTAGGGAGAGTGCAAAGCTAAATATTTCTCTGCTAATTGAATATGAGGGAACATTAACACAAAGGCACACTTCTCCCCTCTCTCACAGGGCCAAAGGTATATGATATCAGCCACTTAATGCCAGGATTTATCCTTTTTCGCTACCCTTCCTGAACACTTGCACTGACATGTTCCTGAAGATATATGTAATCGCCTTGATTCAGTTACCCTAGGTCACTTTTTTCATTCTGTTCCTAACCACCAAATCAGCTTCTCTTGGTTACACCAAATCTGCTCTTAGGGCAGGCACAAACCAACCCTGTTCCCAGAGGTCTAACAGCACTTGGTCTTACCCCCCACCTGGTCATGCTGCCCTCAAGAAACAACTAGCACAGACAGCCACATGCAAGATGTGTTTTATTCTCTGCGAAGGAACCCTGACCAAAACCAGACCTGGCCTCAGAAGGGCTTCAGACAGAAAGAAAAAGCTGGGGGTGACCAATTCTTATGTTCTTAATGCCAGGTGATAAGCTCCTTCAAATGGGGCAAGGAAGGTTACTTCCAGGGTCTCTCTATTCCACAATGACAAAAAACAGAATGCCAGAATGGCCAGCTCGTTCGTTATCTCAGTGCAGAGGTAACTGTGTGAGAAGAAACAAACATTATGGAGCTGACACTGTGGGGCCAGTCAGGCAGAGGCCTCTGTACTCAGTCCAAACATCAAAAACATGAATTATCTTTTCATTTCTTCAATAAACACATTCTGAGATAACTGTGAACACCTTTTCATGTATTTAGATGTATAATTTCCTGTTTCTATAGAAACACTTGAAAGAAAACAAACACCTAAGTCTTCAAACCCTCTTCCACTAACACGGTGTGTTTGTGTGTGTGTGGAATAATAATAATAATCACACAGTATGTAAGCCAGAACTGCAAACAAAAAAGTGGGTGACACAACAACCCCAAAATGCAAAGAGTGAACACCCAACACACTACTTCTGCTCTCTCCTGGTAAACAATTTGCCCTTTTTGTTCTTCTGGAGACACAGGGCCAAAAAGAGTCCAAAATGACCATACAAGCAAGGAGATTTACTCCCCCCTCCCTCCTTCTTCCTCTTCTTCTTCTTTTTCTTCTCCTCCTCCTCCTCCTCCTCCTATGTGCGATTCAGTGTCTGGAAGATTCGGGAAATTTGTAACATGACTGGCCCAGTTTCTGGATCGTTCATCCACTGAGTGCTGTTTAAAGGGTTTTCAAGCATGTCTTCAAAGGCTGCCAGAGAAAGGAGGGTAGGGATGTTCAATTTATAAGATACATGATAAACTACAACATTTTATGCATTTCCCCATCTCAGTTACCAACCTGGACTCTTGAGTCCAGTTAAGCAGCCCAAAACAAGCATCAACTGGAGAGACTTAAAATTCCCTTACAAAAAGTAACCGGCCCAGTAGGCTGAACTACTTCTGCAGTTTAATTGCTGTAGATTCCATTTTATTGCCGTCTTTAGATCCTTATCTGAAACGCAATACCATTTTTTTTGTAAGCCTCCTGAGATACTGCAGGATTTGGGGTTGCTTAACACAAAGATTCATACTAATCCAGCCCACACAGATTTCCCATGGCACAAGAGCACTCACCGAGTAGCGTTTTAGGATTTGTGAGTCCCAACTGTACCACTGGGTTTTCTAGGATGGCTTGGAAGAGGGGGCTGGCAGGATCTATCCCCTTGTCTAAGTCTTCTGGGGTGGGCTTCCGGTCTCCCAACAGCCACTCACACTGCAGAGCAAGTCAGAAGGAAATACATTAAGGCAGCAAATCCGTTTATTTCCCTTTCCCTGTGAGCAAGATTCACGCATGGCTCTGCTTTTTAATGCTTAGTTTGGAAATCTTAGTACAGTTTCCGCACAAAAACAGGGGTTACAATTCAGATACGGACAAAGTTTCTTAAGAGATTAACTGAAAGCAGCAGAAGATGCTCACCCAGGAAGGAGAAAATTTCTCCTGCTACACAGACCTGCTTTTCAAGCATTTTCTAGAGAATCTGGTGGCCAGATGAAGACCCACCCAGCCCAGCATCCTGCCCTCACAGTGGCCAACCAGATGTCCTAAAGAAAAGACCCCCAGTGCAACAGCCTCACTCCTCGCTTGTGATTCCCAGCAATTGCCGTTATTTAGAGGCTGAATGCTTCCAGCAGTGCAGGCAGAACACTCTCCTCCATTAACTTGTCTAATCCTCTTTTAAAATCAACCAAGTTCCAGGACAACCACCCCTCCCTCTCTGGATCTGACCTGCACTTTTACAGAGCATCCATCTTCTAACAACAGCCCTCCCCCTCCCAAGTGACCATTCATATATGATCAAGTTACATTTGTTTTCTGATGAGGGAAACAAGAGCATGGCAGACAAACAGAAGCTCCAAGGAAGCCAATGGAGACTTCACACAGAAGCAGGCTACCTACTCTAACCCCTCTCCGCCACTCCCACCCCAGCCCAGCAAGGGTTCTTTCCAGTATACGACTTGGCATTTGCCACCCGCTGCAAAGTACAACTTCCAGGTGCTATCCCACTCAACACTAGCTCCTCGCATGTGGCTTCCAACTCCCAAGCCCAAAGGAGTCCTAACAGGATGAGCTGAAATAAGCTGCAGCTTTATAAAATTCTCCACTAAGCAGGAATTACTGCATCTGATGGCAAGGATCAAGACTTCAGGCATTGTGCCAATTCAATTGCACTGGGGTGGCCCAGGGTTTTTAAAGAGGGAGAATTACATGCATCTCCACCACATTCTCAAATGCAAGGATCCATTCTTGGTGCATCTAGGAAAAAGCCATGCCATCCGCTAAACGTTTCCCCCACAAGGGACCTTGAAAGAATTCACCCACATCATGAGGCCCATCACCCAAAGGCACCCACAAGGTGAATGGGATGGTTGGGGAGGCATACGAGAATAGGCAGAGCCCCCAGGCATGATGGGACAGGTACTCACTGCTGCATTCTGCTGGTTGTTGTTCACTCGGAGGGCATCCACCACCTCTCTCTCATCAAAGCCCATCTCCATCAAGGCAATGACAGCCTGAAAGCAGAACCACAAAGCTTATGTCAGGGACAAGGGCAAAGCCCCTCCAAAGGCCTGCAACATACAAGAGCCAGGAGGTGACGGCCATACCCAAGTACGTGGCACAACAGGAGGAGAGAGGCCAAGCTTCTAGGAGCAAGGAGATTGTAAAACACAAGCCTGTCTGTAAAAGGGTATGCACTGATTTTGCTGAGCCCCACCTGTCACCACTCTCTGTGAAATCAAAGAGATGCAAAGATATATCACCGGCTAGATTGGGCCCTTTTGGTGTCAGTGATGGAAAATTTGAAGTGGGTGTTTTGACAACAGCAGAAGTAGAAGCAGAGGTGCCTGCAACAGCCCAGGGGAAAAGGTGGGAAGCTGAACAATTTCTAAATGGTTACCAACCTACCCAGAAGCATTTTTATCATGTTGGCTTTTGAAAAAAACAGATGGCAACAGCTTTTAGATTAAAAAAGCAGTTGCCACAAAAATCCAATCCCCTCATTGTATAGAATCAAAACGTCCCTTTTGGGAATTTTGACACAGTGTGGGCTGAGAATTTATGGACCATTTCCAGTGGCATCAGCAGACTCTCAGGCCCAAATGCAAAAGAACATATGTGCACATGCAGAAAGCATACCCGCGGATCAGGCCGGAACTCTCTTTTCCTGCGGATCTTCTTGAATATTTCTGTCAGCTCATCTTTTGGCTCTTCTCTCCCCACTTCTTGGTTGGGCCCCTCGAGCGCCTGGGCAGGGGTGGCTGCCACTCCTTCCACTGAGGCATTTTCCAGAGAGAACTGACCTGGCAGGGGGGCATCAACGGTGGGGTCATCCGAGTGTTCAATCAGCCACTCCATGGCCTGAGTCACAGACATGCTGGGTGAAAAAGTTGACATGTAAGGAAGCAGCACAAACATTGGGGCAGAAACAAATTGGGGTGGGGGTGGGGGTTTGCCCTTTGCCAATTCTCAGTGGACTTTGGCTCCTGCCACTTTTGCCAGCGGCCGTGCAAACCAAAGTGACTACCAGCCACACTTTTGTACTTCAGTGGAACGGACCCCCTTGCAAAGTGGCAAGCTCTCCTTCACTGGAGGTTTTTAAGCAGAGGCTGGGTGGCCACCTGTCAGGGATGCTTTAGCTGAGCTTCCTGCACTGCAGGGGGTTGGGCTGGATGATCCACAGGATCCCTTCCAACTCTACAGTTCTATGATTCTATGAGACAAGAGAGCCTGGGAGAGAAAGAGCATTATGTATGTGCACCAGAAGCAAGCTGGAGGAAATGAAGGACAGTTGAAACTCTGTGGAACTGCACGCCTGGAACACTGGGACCTGGGTGCTGCTGGAGACCTTTGGCAAGCCACAGAGGGGCAAGAACTATGGCAAGTGCTCACAGAACTCAACGCCAACTGGCTAATTCAACCTGGAAACTTGGATGGGCCTCCCATTCTAAGCTCCAGCATTCACTATTCACCACCAGTTCCCTCAAGAGCAGTAGAAAACTACAACTTCTGTATATTCTGTGTATTCACAAAACCGAAGAGGCAGCAAGTGGCCAACCCTACTTGCCCCTGTCACTTGAAAACAGGCAGCCAACCATCTTTTCACGCACACTTGCAGTTCTGTCTTCCAGCAGCAACCCCCCCACCATTCCCCTGGCTCATGAAAATGCCAATGAAAATGGCTGGAATGTTCTCTGCAGCAGCAACCTATAATATGCTAGGGGAATACGTTGGAAAGGGAACAGGGAGAGAAATCACATAGTGGCTCTCCCTGGAATCTTTTTTAAAAAATAATAATAAGCATACCTATACATAGCATTCCCAACTAGCAATGCAATAATGGGAGGAGCCTCTCCAATTTGGATTCATTTATTGGTATCAAGTCATCAGACCATCACAAAGCAAAGGCTTAATAAAGGGAACAGCTCATCCTCAGAAACGAAGCACAAGTTCAATATAAAGGGTTATAGCTCTTGTTGTCATGTTGATTAATTTAAATGAGTCTGCTGTGGATATGGATAAGCTGGAAGGTGTACAGAAGAGGGCAACCAAAATAATCAAAGGTCTGGAAACCAAGTCTTAACAGTTGAGGGAATTGAGTGTGTTTAGCCTGGAGAAGAGGACAATGAGAGGAGATATGATAGCTATCTTCAAATATCTCAAAGGCTGTCCCATGGAAGTTGGAGCAAGCTTGCTTTCTCCTGCTTTGGAGAGTAGGTTCCGAACTAATGGATTCAAGTTACAAGAAAGGAGATTCCAACTAAACACAGGAAGAACTTTCTGACATAAGAACTGTTTGACAGTGGAATGGACTCCCTTGGAAGGTGGTGGACTCTCCTGGAGATTCTTAAGCAGAGGCTGGATGGACATCTGCCATCAGTGCTTTAGTTGAGATTCCTGCATTGCAGAGTTAGACTAGATGGCCCTCAGGGTTCCTTCCAGCTCTACAATTCTATGAGTCTTTGCTTAGTCTTCTGTGGGAGAAAAAACCCACCCCAAGGGAAGGCTCAATTGCCACGGATACCTACTGGTTCAAGCGAAGGGCTTTGACCGCTCTGCTTTCTGGGAAGCCCATTTCTGTCAGTTGGCGCAAGGCAATCTCATCCACTCGGTCGTCCTCATCTTCATCCAGCATGGCTAGGGACAAGAATGGCAAGGTCAGTTCACACCTCAGCTCTACCAGTGCTGGGGAAAAGCAGATCCATGTGTGCTTGGGGCATCTTTCTCTACTCACGAAAGCGGGGGGGGGGCACTTGCTCTCCACCACACTTAAACTTCCCCAGACCTTCCCAATCTCCAAAACAGTGCTTGCAGTCCATGGCAGGAGCCATGTCAGCCCCTCTGTATGACCAGTAGACCAAACACACCTCAGAATATAAGTCCTAGGAAGAAGGTCAGAAACCCACCCCCCTCATACCATTTGCTTTCTTAAAGAGCTCAACTGCATCTGGGTTCAAAGCTAGCAGCTTCTGGGCAACTTCTATGAGAGAAACCAAGATCTTCCGGAGCTCCGTCTGGAACTGAAAGAGGGGAGGCAGTCAAGGCATTTTGTAGGTCACTTGTCAGGCATGCACCTTCCGCCCTTATAATCAATCATTTACTTCTCCTCTGCGATATATTATTTCAATTTTAATTGGTTGTCGACTTCAATTAATAATTCTCTGTATGTTATCCATTTTACTCCCATGTTTGGCTTCTTTACTGAAATTACTTCCGTTGCTGAGATCCACCAAGGTGGTTTTTGTTCTAATAAATCCTTATATTTCTCCCATACTTTAAATATTGCTTTTCTTATTATATGATTGTGAAAACTCTTATGTACTTTAGCCTTTTGATACCATAAATACGCATGCCATCCGAATCAATTATCGTGACCTTCCAAATCCAGTAGATATGTATTTCTTAAACTTATCCATTCCTGGATGCAACAAATACAAGACACTTCATAATATAATTTTAAATCTGGAAGAGAGAAGCCTCTATCTTTGGTATCTGTTAACAGTTTGTATTTTATTCTTGGCTTCTTCCCTCTCCAGATAAATCTTGAAATATCTCTTTGCCATTCTTTGAAGCACTTCATATTATTGATCACCGGTATTGTTTGAAACAAAAAATAACATTTTTGGCAATATATTCATTTTTATCACTGATATTCTTCCTATAAATGACATACTTATTCTTCTCCAAATCTCTAAATTCCTCTTTATCTCCTTCCTTGTTTTTTAATAGTTATCTTTAATTATATTTATATTTTTTGCTGTTAGCCACATTCCTAAATAATTCACTCTTTTATGAATATTTATACCTATCTTCTGTCTTCATTTTATCTTGTTCTGAGACATTTTTAACTATAAGTTTTGTTTTTGCTTTATTTAATTTAAAAACTGATACTAGGCTGGGTCCCCCCCCCAATACAGTGGTACCTCTGGTTATGAACTTAATTCGTTTCTTAACTGAAAACCATTCTTAACCTGAGGTACCACTTTAGCTAATGGGGCTTCCCGCGGCCACCGCCACGCAACTTCTGTTATCATCCTGAGGTGAAGTTCTTAACCCGAGGCACTACTTCCGGGTTAGCGGAGTCTGTAACCCGAAGTGTTTGTAACCCAAGGTACCACTGTACTTCCAACAACAAAACTATTGGATCTTCCACCGTGATTGCTAGATCATCTGTGAATGCTTTCAATTTATAGGCTTTGCTCCCTACCTTAATTCCTTTAATCGCATCGTCTGCCCTTATGTTCCTTGTTAATACTTCCAACACTAATATAAACAATAATGGTGATAGCGGACATCCTTGCCTTGTTCCTTTCATTATTATACATTCTTCTGTTGTAATATTGTTAATTATTAATCTTGCTTTCTGATCAGAATTCCTTCTATTCCATGTTTAAAGTTTTCTCCAAAATTCATTTCTTCCAGGACTTTTAACATAAAGGCCCAAGATACATGATCAAATGCTTTTTCTGCATTGATAAACAGCAGTGCAGCCTGTTTTCCATTTCTTACTTCTAGATATTCAATTATATCTATTATGTTCCTTATATTATCTTTAATCTGTCTCCCTGGAAAAAATCCTGTTTGGTCTTGATGAATTGTCTCTAATAATATACGTTTCATTCTATTAGCTAAAATATTTGCAAATAATTTATAGTCAGAATTTAATAATGAAATTGATCTATAATTTTTCATTTCCTGAAGATCTGTCTCTTGCTTTGGAATTAAGGTAATAAGGGCCCCTTTCCATGTCTTTGATATTTTCCCATCCCTTAAAATTTCATTCATTACTTTTTGTAATAGTTGAATTAAATAATTTTGTAACTTTTTATAATATTTTGCCATTAGCTGGTCTGGGCCTGGTGATTTACCTGTCTTCGCTTGTTTAATAGCATCCGAAATCTCTGTTATGGTAATTGGTGCATTTAATATATTTAATTTTACATTTGGAATTACTGGCAATTTGTTTTGCCTAATATATTTCTCAAGTTCCGCTTTCTTTTCTGGTCCGGCTTTGTATAGCTCTGTAAAACATTTAACAAAATGTTTCCTAATCTCTTTCAGATTATCAACTGTTTTCCTTTCTATTTTAATTTTATTAATTAAATTGTTGGCTTTCTTTTTATTTATTTGCCATGCTAGCAGGTTTCCTGGTTTATTTGCATATTAAAAAATTTTCTGTCTCATTGTTTTGATCTTCTACTCTATTTCTTGGTTAAACACCACTGAATACTGAATTTGTAATATTTTAATTGCTTGTTTTATGGTTTATTTTCCTGTTTTTTTCAGTAGCTTTTTTCTTCTGTTTTCTAATTTTCTTTAGATACGCATTTCGACTTATAAAAAACCCTCTAACGACTGCTTTACTGGCTTCCCAAACTATTGTTGTTTCTGTACCTTCATTAATATTTAACTCTAAATCTTTTACAACTTTTTCAGCCTTTACAATTATTGCTGGGTTATCTAGGAGATCTTCATTTAATCTCCATCTAAATAACATATTTTTCTCCCCATTTATCTCTATGATTGTATAGGGAGGTGGTGTTTGTCCGCAGACAGCTTTCTGCGTCATGTGGGAAGACTAAACCACTTCTGGTGCACAAAACACTGTGACGAGTGCCAGAGTGCATGGAAACGGCATATACCTTCCCGCCACAGCTGGTATGCTTTCAAAAACTGCTAGGTTGGCAGGAGCTGGGACAGAGCAACAGGAGCTCACCCCGTCATGCTGCCAACCTGATGATCAGCAAGCCCAAGAGGCTCAGTTGTATAGACCACAGCACCACCTGCATTCCTAGCCAGCAGAGTAGTGACTACTAGAGATCGCTGAGCAGAGCTGATGGGTCCCAGACTGTAGCAGCCCAGAAGAGAAGCGGAGTACTCACATCCCTCATACTGTGGTGAGCCACACTGCGGTCCACACTGTGGGACGGGAGGCTGGTGGTTGCCTTCAGAATTGCCTCCTTGTCAGGTGCCTTCTGTTCCTGTTTCCGCTAAAATGGAAGTGAAATATGCTGTCTGCATAGTGCAGCAATCTCCTTCAAAGAAGCAGGCATCAATGAGACAAGAACCAGCTCCTCCAGAAAGAAAATGCTCAATCCTCTTATAATGAGAGTTTCATTTCCTTAGGAGACTTTCTAGTTCCTTTAGGGAACCACCCTCCCACTCTCTGCCAATGGTGCCCACCAGGTGTGTGTGTGTGGGGGGGGACAGCTTCCCTTTTCCAACCACCCTACATGCACATTTTCTTGGCCAGCTAGTCATGCCTCTTGCCTTGCAGTTCTTTCCATCTCCTCCACAAAAATGTTGGAGAAAAAAATATCCCCTGGCCCTTTAAAAAAATGCCTTATGAGATGTGTGCAGTGATAACTGCTCTCTTGGGGACATACAGACACCCTGCTTATCAATTGAGGATAGGAAGGCTGGCAGCGAGCAGCTAAAAATAGAACCTAGGAGATCTTGAATGATCAGCACACACCGCCCAAAATAGGCTGCAGGGACACAGAGCTCAAAGGGGGGGGGGGGGAAGCAGCTGCTTCCCACCTGCTGCCCAGATCTGCCTTTGCCTCCCAACATGCACACACTCAGACACACAGCCCTACTTCCTAAACCTCACTCTTAAAACTTCTCCCAAAGTGCCCTGGGAAATCTGCTCCACTCTGGCTTTGGGTAGCTCCCATGCTGGCTGTTTTTTCATGAAGAGACTCACAGGGTCAACACAGGCAGATTGTGCCTTAAAGGATGCAAAGAAAGAAGCAGAAATACTCCTCCACAGAGTTATACTACAAGCTGACAAGATGGACTCTCTCCTGAAATCCAAGCCAGATGAGCCACAGGTATCTTTCTACAACTTGTCAAGGCAAAGGCCAGAAGCAGCCACCCCACAAGCCCCTGGACTCACTTTTTCCTCTGCAGAAATGTCCACCATTTTTGGAGGGGCAGGTGGAGCTCTTTTCTTGACCAGCACTAAAACATCTATAGAAAGAGAGAAGAATTGTCTGGATTCAGAGAACAAGCCTTCCTTGCACATTTCCTGAAAAGCGGGTATGGGAAGATAAAGTCTTCTGCTGTGTTATGTCCCCACCAGTGGAAGATGAGTCCACAGGGAGAAATGAAATACAGGCCCCCATTTACATGGGTGTTCTGAGGCACAGCACACGTCAGTGAAATCACGTATAATTGAAACCTATTGAAAAAGCCTGCAAACACTCTGTTCCCCCTTTTAATGATGCTTTGGTGATTTCTTCATGTTTCCAGGTCACTTCTGGCTTCAGCATGATGCACGTATACACAATTGTGCACATACTGAATGTGCATAAATGGGGGACTGCCTGCACAGTAGTGACTTTAATAATATTTCTGAGGACAGCACATGGCAGTACATGATATAGTCACATTCCCCTCAGTGTCCGGAGTGCTTAAGAAGCTGAAAGATGTCCTCCAGACAGCAATTCCGGTGGGCACAACCAGTTAAATACTTCTGCCCATTGCTTAAGACTAATTGCACAGTCTGAGTATCTGGATACTCCCTGTAGTGTTACTTATCACAACACTCCCTTACCTTGGTCTTGAATATTTTCCTCCAGGACCGTTTTTGTGTCGGTCAGCACCTTTTCTGATGCTGCATGTATCAATTTATGGTGTGTTATACATTTTGGATCCTCCAGGCTGCCGGGTGCACACTGAGGTAGGAAAGTAAAAAGAAGAAGCTGAATCAAACTACTTAACTGGGGGTGGGGCGTGTGTGCACGCAAGCCTTTTGCACCCAGGCCAAACGCTTCAAAGGTACATCGCAGCAACAACAAAACAAAACAAAACCCAGCCCCTATGTTCTGCAAACTGCAAAATCACAAACGGTCAGGAAAACCCTGGGAGAGAAGGAAGTGAACGCAAGGTACGGAAGGCTGGAACTCCGCAGCTGAGCACCAGCTTCGCCTGCAGAAGGCCCCGCGGCGGCGGGGGCACAGCAGCACCCCTGACTCCCAGCCCCAGAGGGACAAGGGTCGGATCCGGCAGCTTCTCGAGGCAACAACTGCGATTGCAAGCAGGGAGGAGGGCGCTTCTACCAGCCGCCACTTCAGCGAGGCCTCACCCCCACCCCACGCTCCCCGCTGATTAAACCATCAGGCTCCGGGCCGCTCCGAGCACATGAGGGCCCCTGGCCAGGCCCAGCATTCAGCGCCCCCTCCTCTCCCCCCCCCTTCTCTGCTCCCCTCCGCTCACGCGCTTGAGGCAGCGCTCTTTGAGTCGCTCCACGGCCGCGTCCTCAGGCACCTCCTCCAGCCACTCGGTGCCGTCCAGGGCGCAGACGCGGACCCGCAGCACCTTCGCCGCGAAGATCTTGTCCTCCTGCACAAACATCGCCGCATCGCCGCCGGGAAGCCGCCCAGGGAGAACGCAAAGATGCGAACGGCCGGCCAGGAAAGGAGACCGGAAGTGGGCGGGGAGAGGAGAGGGGAGGGGGGCAGGAAGCCCGTCGCCCCTGGGATACCGGGAGCTGCAGTCTCAGCCGCCGCCGCGGAACTACCCGACGCTCTTCAATAGAGATAGGAAAGTGGTAGAGTGGATCATTGCCTGGTTGACAGGGGCAACCTCGGGGACCGTTTCCAACCCGCCCACCCCGGTAGCTCCTCCCCGAGTGGACACCCGCGGAACTCCATGGGGAAAGAGCAAACTTTCCGGCTCTTAGCTCCTTTTTCAGGCACAGTTTTCAAACATGAGAGAACAACTCTAATAGAATGAGACAGGAATCCAATATCTCTATTCAGTTACTAAACTGAAAACTATGAAGAGACCTGGTCTGAATAGATATACCCAGAACAAACTTAGTTAGTCTCTAAGGTGCTACTGGACGATGTTATAATTTTACACGGAGGGGCTGATGGTGGGGCTCTGAGGTTGAAAAGTTGCTTGCAGCTTAAAGTGGGGGGAAGAGACCTACAACCTCGCAGTGTAGGCCAAGGTTTCTGTTCCCACATTGCAGGTGTGGAATCGGATGGTGAAAGCAGTTTACACAGCCTTGCAGTGTAGTTCAGAGAGAAACAAGGGGGCTGTACCTAGACAAACCCCTACAGTTCCCTGAGAAAGGGTTTGCTGGTTTTACGTTACAGCAGATAATTCAAGTCTTAGTAGTTTGTTAAGGGTTTCCACTGCCTTCAATAGCACCCCTGCGTCAGAGACATCAGAGAAAGTGGCATGGAATGGGTGCTGGCTCCCTCACTTTTACTATTATTATATTCGGTGCTATTTTTCTAGAATAAGAGGTTCCAGAACTCACTATGAATGCTTCCCTTGTTGTCTTATAATGGCAATGGCATCCAACTGAGAGGTGGCAGAACTGAGTTCCAGTGAGTTCTGGCTGAAAAAAGCCCCGATTATGTTATGTATTTTATGTTTTATATGTAAAAGGCCCAGTGGTTTCTTGATTTTATTATTATTATTATTAGTAGTAGTAGTAGTAGTAGTAGTAGTAGTAGCACTAGTAATAAATTGTACAGGGTAGAGGTGGGAGCTGGGTGAAGTTGGTTTTGCAGACACATCCCCTAAAGCTCAAGGTATTTTTCTGCCTCTGGTGTGTGTGTATGACACAGAACACCAGCCACTCCCCAAAACACAGAATTCCCATTTTCTGCTCCAGAGTTTTGCATGTGCCCTGCACATATCTACCCAGGTTTACTCCAGAGTAAGCCCAGTGAGGTTGACTCCCTGGCAGTGTTCAAAATTAGCCAGGCTCCAGTCGCATTTGCACCTGTATTTTGACCACTTGAGACCAAGTGAAGATGCCTGGGTGCCAGGATGACTCTCAATATCTCCACCATCAGGGATCATTGGCTCTGGTTATTTTCACACACTAATATCCCATCCTGTAGAATTCTTTCAGTTATATTTTATCTGCATAATTGGAATGAATTTCTGGAACCAAATTGCTTTTTCTGTGCAGCCTGAGCAGGTGCAGTCACTATTAAGAAAAAGAGGTTGGAATAAGCCAATACCGGTATACACAGGAACTGTCCCTGAATGAAGTGAATTTTCTTCTTTAAGTTCTCAAAGCTTTTAACCTAGCTCAAGATTGTCATCAAAACTAGCCAGATTTTAAACTGAGAATCAATCAAAGTCAGTCCACCATTTGAAAAATAAGACTTTAGAGCCATCTTGCCCAAAAATGGCACCAACGCATTACATTTTGGTGACTACAACCTTGGTTTAAGCAGTCATTTGGCACCTAGCTGTGAGTTTCTAACACTGCTCCCTGGTGTGTCCAAGGAGGGTTGACTTGCACACCCGCAGAAAGTGAGTGTGTGGAGGTTGGTCCCACTTGTGTCATCGTCTCAATTCTCACCCAGAAACAGAAAACATTTCAAAGACGTTTTTTCACAATAGGTTTTGACAATTTGATTTAGAAGGCACAGCAAGGCAAAGGCAAATCCATCCCTTGTGATGGATTACTGGTGCTCTAGAAATGACAAAGCCCCACAAAAGGGCAGAGGAGGGCTGGAAGCACCAGGCAGAGAAGATTGAATCATCCACCACATAGAATCACAGAACTTTAGAGTTGGAAGGGACCCCAAGGGTCATGTAGTCCAACTCCTTGCAAATAGGGGTCTTGGGGGTAGCAGCCACTTAGAACATCTGCTGTGATTGATGGATTCCCATTAGCAACAATACTTAACTGGAAAGTGCAACACACACTTCTTTTATTGCATTTTACCTATTTACTACAAATTAGAGCAGTGAATTTCATTCAAACTTTACTTCCCTTGCAATGCAAGGTACAGGGTGGGTACAAACAAAGAGACACACGACTCCAAGGCAGGCAGAAAATAAGAAGTCAGATGAATACACTTGGATTCCCCTGACATCAATTTCAACTACCAGGACCTCCCCTCTTCTCCAGCCAAATAAAACTCATTTCCCAGACTGATGAAAGCAAAGGGACATCAGCAGCCATGGAAGAAAGCCAGACACTTCTATTTTGAGTCCTGGCACCCTGCTTTGGGGATCTGAACTGGTATTTCAACTACCAGGACCTCCCCTCTTCTCCAGCCAAATAAAACTCATTTCCCAGACTGATGAAAGCAAAGGGACATCAGCAGCCATGGAAGAAAGCCAGACACTTCTATTTTGAGTCCTGGCACCCTGCTTTCTGAACTGAACTTTGTTGCCAGGTTGAGAAGTGCCAGCTCAAGGCAGCACCTGGGGCCTGACTCCTGAGGGGGCCTCATATCAGGATTCTTACGGCCTCCCCTTTCCCCATAGAAAGTTTGGGGGCAGCAGCAGGGGGTAACAATTTATGCTGTGGATGGTTTGAAAAGGGGCTCCAGTTCCACCACTTTCCTTCATTGGAAACTGTTGGCTGGGGCATGCGTGTGGTGTTGCTGTTTTCACCTGCGCTGCAATGTGCAACCTCAACATTGCAACACTTCTTTTTCCATACTGTTTCTAGGGTGAAAGGGTGTTTTTTTTGGTGGGGGTGGGGGTGGGGGCTATTGCTGGGAACATTCCCCCATGCAACCTGCCAGATTGGTTTATGCTCCAACACTCTTTTGCTCCCAGATTCATCAGGCAAACCTCTAGTCTAGCCACCCCTGCACTGAGCTCTGAATGATCTTGAGGATTGAGATAATTAACTCTTTTTTGTCATTTCCAAATATTCATAACACCCTATTGCTGTGTCATTTATTCCCTGATGGTTTGCTTAATGGGGTGGCTAGCGTGACTTGATTTCCAGTCTTTTACAGACCCAGCTCCATTACTTTCCTTAACTGTGTGCCCTAACTGGTTAAAGTTGGGTTTAGATGCTTAAAGTCTACGTATGCAAAATACCTGAAGAAAGCATTACTGTCCTAGTACAAAAGTTGTATAAGATGGTTTGCCTCTGAAGGAACATAGAAGAATGGAATCACAAAATGTAGAGCTAGAAGAGATCCTGATGGCTATTTAGTCCAGTGTTCCCCAACCTTTTTCCAACCGTGGCCCCCTTCCGACCTGGTTTCCTTCCTGTGGCCCACCCCATGGGCGTAGCTAAAGGGGGTAGGGGTAGCAGCTGTCCCCCCATAAGTAAACAATGAATACAAATCAATTCAAATCTGAGGTTCTGCCCCCCTAACAAAAGCCTGCCCCCCTAACAAAAATCCTGGCTACACCCATGCCTCCTTCCATACTACTGGTAGAAAGTTAGCTATTTAACTGTTTTGTTTGTAAATATAACATGTTATATTTACATTTTTTATAATTTATACAAAATACAATTACATAAAATGATAGAAACAAAATGAAATATTGTTGAAGCAGAAAAACATAGAATCATCTTTCTAGTGCAACCCCCTGCAATGTAGGAAACTCAGCTAAAGCATCCATGACAGATGGCCATCCAACCTCTGCTTAGAAACCTCCAAGGAAGGAGAGTCCAGAACCTCCTGAGGGAGATCCATGTATTATAAAAAGTAAACAATACTTATTTGACCCCAGTTATTTGACACAGAGGGGAAACCTACAGATACAGTCCAAAAGGCGCACAGGGAGTTCTGTATATATGGGAGAATTTTAAAAGCAAGTGGTCCTCACTGACCTGGTGCAAAAAGATCTTGTCATCCAAAGAAGCCCTGGCTGCCTAGATAAAACACTATAGCCCCCCACATTCTTACCTGGGAGTAAGGCCCACTGAACTCAGTGCGGCTTTCTTTTGAGTTGTTGTTTAGTCGTGTCCGACTGTTCGTGACCCCATGGACCAGAGCATGCCAGGCACTCCTGTCTTCCACTGCCTCCCGCAGTTTGGTCAGACTCATGTTGGTAGCTTTGAGAACACTGTCCAACCATCTCGTCCTCTGTCGTCCCCTTCTCCTTGTGCCCTCAATCTTTCCCAACATCAGGGTCTTTTCCAGGGAGTCTTCTCTTCTCATGAGGTGGCCAAAGTATTGGAGCCTCAGCTTCAGGATCTGTCCTTCCAGTGAGCACTCAGGGCTGATTTCCTTCAGAATGGATAGGTTTGATCTTCTTGCAGTCCATGGGACTCTCAAGAGTCTCCTCCAGCACCATAATTCAAAAGCATCAATTCTTGGCGATCAGCCTTCTTTATGGTCCAGCTCTCACTTCCATACATCACTACTGGGAAAACCATAGCTTTAACTATACGGACCTTTGTCAGCAAGGTGATGTCTCTGCTTTTTAAGATGCTGTCTAGGTTTGTCATTGCTTTTCTCCCAAGAAGCAGGCGTCTTTTAATTTCGTGACTGCTGTCACCATCTGCAGTGATCATGGAACCCAAGAAAGTAAAATCTCTCACTGCCTCCATTTCTTCCCCTTCTATTTGCCAGGAGGTGATGGGACCAGTGGCCATGATCTTAGTTTTTTGATGTTGAGCTTCAGACCATATTTTGCGCTCTCCTCTTTCACCCTCATTAAAAGGTTCTTTAATTCCTCCTTACTTTCTGCCATCAAGGTTGTGTCATCAGCATATCTAAGGTTGTTGATATTCTTCCGGCAATCTTAATTCCGGCTTAGGATTCATCCAGTCCAGCTAGGCACTGGGGTGGATTTCACCAGATGCCTTGCAGAGCCAGGCCAATGGGCCCTGCGTCCCTTGGCAACATCCGAAGGCCCTGATCCACTAGGTGCTGGGGTGGATGGCATCCTGCACCTTGCAGAGTCAGGCCCAGGCTGCCACCGGTTCCAGCACTGGAGGCACCAACAAGCAGCTCTGGCTTGCCCAAGCCTATCAATTGCTGCCCCAGCACAGCACTCACCTTACCTGGGGGCTCTGAGTCACAGGCTCTACTGGTCAAAATGGGAGGCTTGGCAATCACCCTCTCCCTCCAGAAACAAACCATTAGGACCTGGTTGGCCACCCCCTTACCCACTTGTGATTGGCCAAGCGATAGCCAGTCAATCAGGATTTTTTTTAAAAAATGATTTCCCCCTTTACTTCTCACTTCCCTCTGTGGCCCCCTAGCCTTGTACTGTGCCCCACCTACATTTACTCGATTTTCACCCGTGGCTTCCTTGGAATATCCTGGGGGCTCCCAGGGGGCCGTATGGCCCCGAGTTGGGAAACACTGATTTAGTCTAACCCCCTGGAACACAGGAATCGTGGCTAAAGCATCTCTGACAGGTGGCCACCCAATCTCTGATTTAAAACCTCCAGTGAATGAGAGACCACCACCTTCCAAGGGAATCTGTTCCACTGGGATAATTTAGTTCGTATAACATGAGACTCTTAATCTAAGGGTGAGGGGTTTGAGCCCCACATCGGGCAAAAGATCCTTGCATTGCAGGGTGTTGGACTAGACGACCCTCGTGGTTCCCACCTCTGAACAGAATTTCATACCCAGTCTGCCTTTGTAAGAACTCATTCATTTAGTGTGGAAGCACGTGTACTTTGGAACTCCCTGTCTCTTAATATCAAGCAGGTGCCTTCATGGTATTCCTTTTCATGACTGCTAAAAGCATTCCTGTTTTGATAAGCCTGTCCATATGCTTAGAAAGCTGATGTGAATTTTAATCTGCTTTTGTATTTTAACTTTTGTATGTTTTAAAGTATTGTTGCATTTTTTCCCTTGGTTTTAATGTTTTACCTTTTTGGTAACTGCTTTTTGTTTTGTTTAAAGCAATCAAGTGGCATAAATTTAAATACTGTAAATAGATAAATGCTATGGGCTTAGTCCCTCTCAGCTGAACTGGGAAAGTCAGTGTCACTATGAGCAGAAAAGGGACCTGCAACAAAAAGGGTGCAGTGTATCCTCATCCCCTGAGATGAGCTCATCTCTTGCACAGCACCCCAGGCCCTTATGGCCTCCCCTCAGGTTGCTAGAACATTGTGTAAGGATCTCAAACAGGAATTTCGGCCCATCCTCAATGCCCCCCCTTGCATGTCTTGCAGCTCACTTCAGCATATGGATACTTTCCTCTTCAACCTGGTGCTCTATTCCTCTTGGCCTCAAACCACCTGAGCTGGCTATTTCAGGGGAATCTATTTTGCACTGCCTCTTCTCCCTCTTTATGGATCAGAATCTCAGGAGTCCCTGCATGGATGGACTAACTCTCAAAGTATTTAAAAAACAGCTTAATAGACTGTGCTGTTCCTGCCCAGATCCCATTTTCAACAACCAAACCCCACAAAGGACAGGTCTTGCTTTCCCCAATGCCGCGAGGAGGCAGGGAGCTTTCTGAGGGGGCTCGCATTTCACTTAAGAACCTAGAAAGAGATTGCGCATTATGGCACGTTTTATCTGGGGGAGGGGGGAACCCTCTCCTCCATTTTGCCGTAGCACAAAGCCATAAAGATGAAGGCCGACAGAACCCTTCTCATCTGGCACTGCAGGCTCGTAAATGAGTCTCATATTTATAGTGCTACAGCAGAGAGGAAATGACTATTGAGCACCTGATTTAGCCATACAAATTCTTTGTAGTGCTTTAGATTAATAAAAAGAATTTAATAACGAATCAAGATGGTTTATATGACATGGGAATCACAGCTCCTGTACTTCCATTACTGAAAAATGGGAAGTGGGAAGAGAAAAAGGTGATATAAACTATGGTAAAAATAACCAAAAAAACCCTACCAATTCCAGTTATATACAGTGCTCTATGGGCTTGCTTTCTTTTTTTTAACCCAATAAACATAATTGAGTCTTCTGCCCATTTGAGATGATTTGGTGGGAACCTATGTAATTTTTTGGTTAAAAACTACCTCATCCTCAGCAGCTTAAGCAAGCAATTAAATGCAAAATAAATTCTACTGTCAGTGCACTTAAAATCAGATCAAGGCTCATTTGCTACCACCAATGAATCAGTTATTCATTTCCAGCCTGCAAACAGTCTACTCCGTTTCTCTCCTCTCCACTAATATATTTCTAAATGCTGCAGCAAGCAGTTAACCTTTGCATAGCAGCAAGTAGCTTAAAATGTTCTCAGTGCAGTTAGGAGTCATAGAATCAGAACTATACTGTTGAAAGTGATTCAAAGAGCCCTCTAGTCCAGGGGTAGGCAACCTAAGGCCCGGGGGCCGGATGCGGCCCAATCGCCTTCTCAATCCAGCCTGCGGATGGTCTGGGAATCAGCATGTTTTTACATGAGTAGAATGTGTCCTTTTATTTAAAATGCATCTCTGGGTTATTTGTGGGGCCTGCCTGGTGTTTTTACATGAGTAGAATGTGTGCTTTATTTAAAATGCATCTCTGGGTTATTTGTGGGGCATAGGAATTCGTTCATTCCCCCCCCAAAATATAGTCCGGCCCACACATGGTCTGAGGGATGGTGGACCGGCCCCCTACTGAAAAAGATTGCTGACCCCTGATCTAGTCCAACCCCCTGCAATGAGGAATCGCAGCTAAATCAGCCAGACTGCTGGGGTTCCTCTAGCTGAGCATGCATCCTTGCTACTCTGTGACTGTGGCTTCTAGTCTGAGAAGCTGGCCTGGTTTTATGATGTAAGGTAAAGGTAAAGGGACCCCTGACCATTAGGTTCAGTCACGAACGACTTGGGTTGCGGCGCTCATCTCGCTTTACTGGCCGATGGAGCCAGCATACAGCTTCTGGGTCATGTGGCCAGCATGACTAAGCTGCTTCTGGCGAACCAGAGCAGCGCACAGAAACACCGTTTACCTTCCCGCCAGATGTAGGTGTCCCTAAAAACAAAGGGATAAAGGAAAGGAGACCTGAGTGAGGTGCAATGGGTGATTCCTGCAGAAAAGACCTTTTCAGTGGTGAACCCCTCCCTCTGGTTATGGAAAGTTCTTCCCAAAGAGAAACCTGAGAACCTCCAAGAAAACAAGTTTCCAAGGAAGAAATATGGCTAACAACAATTGTTACAGTTTGATACAATTTCCTTCATAAATGCCTATGCTTAATTTATTCATGGGCATCATTTTAATGCAGCATCATACATATTCATGCCATTATTGATGGCTGTGCTAGAAAATGCTTGCACCATTTCAGAGAATTGGAAGGCTAGCTCCCACTGCTCCCAAGAAATAGTCTTCCGGGCCTTCCCGGGGCTTTACTGACACTATCCGCACAAATAAATCCCAGGAAGCAAATAGGACCCCTACTCAAGAGGCATGTCTGCAAATAAACAATGAATGCACAAATGATTGAATCTTGTCTGCATCTTATTTCTCACTAGGCAACTTTTCTGCCATGATGTAGCAATCTCTATTACTCAGATGTGGGTTTATTGATAAGCAGTGCTTTTCACCTAGAGAAAAAAGTGCTGGTACTCACCATGTTGTTACAGTAAGTGCCACACTTTTAACCAATGCTTTTCTTCTAGAAAAAAAAATGGTGCCAGTACTGCGTACCCTTGGGTACCCCCAGAAAAAAAGCACCGTCTATTCCTACAAAGGTCTTCCATCTGAATTTACCTGAAAATTTTCATAAAAGATGTCTCGTGGTTCCCTCAGCAAAGCTACAGGGAACCAGGCAGAGGGCCTTCTTGTAGTGGTGCCCGCCCTGTGGAACGCCCTCCCATCAGAGGTCAAAGAGATAAACAACTACCTGACATTTAGAAAATACCTGAAGGCAGCCCTGTTTAGGGAAGTTTTTAATCTGTGATTTAATGTATTTTAATATTTGTTGGAAGCCGCCCAGAGTGGCTGGGGAAACCCAGCTAGATGGGCAGGGTACAAATAATAAATTATTATTATTATTACTATCACAAAAAGGAAGGTGGCTAATACAGGGTCAGACCACTGACCCGTCTTGCCCACCTGCATGAACTGGCAGCAGTTCTCCAGGGCTTCAGGCAGGATTCCAGCTCTACCTGTGGGAGATGCTACCTTCCGCAGACCACGCTCTACCACTAACCAAACCAGAGATCCTTCCTGCCACCCTCTGGAGGGCCTTTCGTAAGCCCCACATTCACAGGGGCAAACAAGGCAAAGGAGGGAAACTCAGCAACAGCAGGAGCATGGCTGGTACTCTGGTGACCCCATGGACGGTGCGCTGGGAAGCTGTCCCACAGAGCAGCTCAGTCATCAGCAGTCGCCAGGCAGGGGTATTTTTTGCAGTGCAAAAGCAGGCGGCCTCAATTCTTCCAGGCTGCCCAAAGGGCCGGTCATCCATTCACCTGTTTGTTTGTTTGTTTGTTTGTCTGCGAGGGGGTGAGAGGGGCGGCGAATGGGGTGGGGCAGGCAGAAGCCGGGCCAGCCCCAACGAATCCGCCCAGCCTACCTCGCAGGGCTGTTGTGGGGATTATAACAACGGGGAGGAGGGCAGCGGGTCCACGTGCAGCGCCCTTAACTCCCTCAAGGGGCTGAAGCACCATCGCCGTCGGGACCTCCCGCCTCCAGGCATTATCGGGATCCTCCCGCCTCACACTCTCAGGGGAGGTAGGGTGGGACGGGCGGCGGTAGCACCACGACTTAGCTGACTCTCGTCCGCTCCGTCTTCTTGCCTTCCTTCATTTGAGCCAGCGGCAAGGAAAGAGCCGCGCGGGCCGATGGCATCATCGCAGAGCGCCAATCCGCCGCGGCCTCCAAGGCGGAAGTTTGAACCGGGAAGCGGTTACCTAGCAACAGAGAGGAAAGTCCGAGGCCTGCTGGGCCTTTGGAGTACTTTCATGACATGCGTTAAACTGGATTCATATTGCTTTAAAGTTTAAACCAATTGTGATTCTGCTGCCCACCCCTGAAAAAGAAAAGAATACTAGGAACTTTAATTTGTTTAAGATGCTGAGGGTGGTTAGGAGGCTCTACAGCTAAAATTCCCGGAGTTCCTTGTGAAAAGGGATTGATTGCTAAACCACTCTGCAATTTGCAGCTCTGGGAGGGGAATTGGGGTATCCTAATTCCCAACTACAGTATCAGGAATCTTGGGGGGGGAGCCATGGCTCTTTAAAGTGGTCTCATAACGCTTTCAGTGCATAGTGTGAATGTGGCCTTGATTTGCTTTTTCCTGCCTGGTAAGGGAAAGTTGGTAGGGATGCAGGTGGCGCTGTGGGTTAAACTACAGAGCCTAGGGCTTGCTGATCAGAAGGTCGGCGGTTGAATCCCCAGCTCCTGCCACCTAGCAGTTCAAAAGCACGTCAAAGTGCAAGTAGATAAATAGGTACTGCTCTGGCGGGAAGGTAAACAGCGTTTCGTGTGCTGCTCTGGTTCGCCAGAAGCGGCTTTGTCATGCTGGCCACATGACCTGGAAGCTGTACGCTGGCTCCCTCGGCCATTAACGTGAGATGAGCACCACAACCCCAGAGTTGGACATGACTGGACCTAATGGTCAGGGGTCCCTTTACCTTTACCTTTAAGGGAAAGTTGAAAGAGTGGAGGGCAGGATGGGGTCTCTGGCCCTCCAGTGGTTGTGGGAGGCTGACCACTTCCCTTGCCCTTTCTCCCTAGCCACACTAGCCAGTGCTGATGGGAGCTACAAAGGTCAGCCACATCTGGTGGCTCACAGGTGCTCCTCACCCTTGTCATAAAGCTCCCTTCCCTTTTTTTCAGGGGGCCCCAACTGAGCCCATCAACAACAATTCCCACACCGGGCAAATTCATTGCCCTGTTGATTGTTTAACTGTAGTAAAAGAAGGCATTTTCTTTGGGATTGGGAAGTCAAGCATTATTTTGTTATGCTGTTAACTGTGGCTCTGGGTTTTTATTTCAATTTCCCACATAAATTTTACCCCACACCTTCAGCCTGCAAGGAAAGCTAAACACCAAGGAATCCAAACAATATGGGATAAAATCAGTTGCTGATAATACCCATATTTTGCTTCTACAGATTTCCTGGGAACCACCTTAAGCCCATAAATTTCCCTTGTGCACTTCTTTGCCCCATTTTTGTTTTCAAAAAGAGATTTTGGAGATGTGGTTTATTAGTACCACCTCTAGAGAGCTGCTTCCCAGACTACGACTTCTTTTATGACTTCCTGCATTCTACCAAATGTCAGCAAACTTTAAATACCTCTCCTTCTCTCCCCTAGGAACCAGTTTATGGACTATTCCATGAAGAAGAGGACAAGAAGTGAAGAAGAAGCCCTGCCTCTATTCCAGAAGTTTTTATAATTAACAGAATATATGTACAGCCTGAGTTTACAGCACACAACTGATTCTGATTAAACATTAAGGAAGAACTTTCTGATGGTAAGAGCTCTTTGAGAATGTAAAGGATTTCCTAGGAATGGGGTGGACTCCCCTTCATTGGCGGTTTCTAAACAAAGGTTGGATGGCCATTTGCCAGGGGTGCCTTAGCTGTGATTCCTGCATTGCAGGGGGTTGCATTAGGTCAGGCACCCCCAAACTCAGCCCTCCAGATGTTTTGGGGATACAACTCCCATCATCCCTAGCTAACAGGACCAGTGGTCAGGGATGATGGGAATTGTAGTTCCAAAACATCTGGAGAGCCGAGTTTTGGGGTGCCTGCATTAGGTGATCCTTGAGGTCCCTTCCAACTCCACAGCTATGATTCTGTGAAAATGATGTGGGGAAGCATTAAGTCGTCACACTTGAGTGCCACCATTCTGTACACTGCTGTTGCAATTGCCACAGATGAGATAGCAGGGTGGGAAGAAGTGATCCCCAGTGCTAGGGAACCAAGAGGTTGGGTTTCCCTGTGACCCAGAGCTGGGGAATATCTATGGGAGCTCTACAAATGTTGATGGACTCTTAGTGCCCCTCAGACCCTGCAGCCAGTATGGCCGGTGGCCAGGGATAATTTCTATCTGGAAATTCAACACTCAGTAAAAAGTATTATGCCAGATTTTCAGGCACACGATTTAAGGGACCCACACATTTTAGATTTCACAGTTCTCCCAGGCAAATCCAGCAGTAAAGGAAATAAGATAAAGCTCCATGGCTCCATGGAAGAGCTGCACTAGGCAGTGTTTCTAAGGTAGGAACACTTATTTATTTAAGAGAGTTCTCTCCACTTCAACAGCAGGGAAAGGTACATGGAAAAATGCAGGTGAGTTAATTAAATAATAATACTGTAATAATAACCAACATTTCCCAGTCTACACATTTGGCATTAAACAGGATGAGTAACCAGCTCCATGATTCCACCAAACCAGCAGTTGTAGCTGCAGTTGTTCAGCACCAACTGGGGGACAGTTCCACAGTCCCAAAAGAAAAAAAAAACCCCAACCAAATATTCACAGAGTTGGTTTTTAAAAATATATATATATATGCAAAAGTTGCAAATTGGGATGGGGAGGCCAAAACAGCATCCCCTTCCTCATGCTTGTTCTCAAGCAGTTTTTCTAGCTTTGCATTTGGCTCTGGTGCTGCCTCCTTCTGGAAAGGCTCCTCCACTCTATGAACTGTGTCATGAAGCAGCAAATAATTCATTCCTATTTCTTATTCCTGCAACCGACCACCATTCATCCCCTACTGACAATACTGCAAGCCAAAGGCCTCATTTGGGAAATGGCATTGATAAGTAATCAGTGTGAAGTATGGGAGCATCTGGGCTTTGGCATTCCTAAAACACTGATGCCTGCAAGAAAAAGGAAAGTCTGATTATAGCAACTCATTTAGAATAAATCAGTTTGGAAATGGCTTCTATAACACAGTAGGAAGTTTTATGATTCTACATTACAATGGTTTAGGGGGCCCCTCCTATCCATAGGAAAGAAATTAAATGGCTGTGGTTTGGGAGCAATTGCTTTATATATATTTTAGGTAACTAGAGGAAAATGCAACTTTGCAGCATTTTAATGGTCAATTTGCCTAGGTAAACAGGCAGTAAACTGACAGTTACTGCAGCTATCATGCTTGATGGTGAACACTGGCCTCAGAAACGGGCTGCAAGAGAAAAGCTCAAACCAGCCATGGATCCTTTAGGTGGCACTTTTACGTGGCTATAGTCTCTTGCACTAACAGCTGTGATGAAAACATCCTTTCTTACTATGTTTTGATACAACAAGGTACCTAATCTCCAATTTAGGTCCTTAGTTGCTTTAAGAACTAACTGCCCACCCTCCACCAATACAGCTCATATTTGCCCTGCTCAGTGATATTCCTAGCTGGCATACATCAAATTGATAAGACTCCATATCAGTGATATCATCAGGATTAGATGCAGGGGGCAGAACTCCAAGATTCTGAATATGAGCCTCGTCCCCAACACACACACACCATCCCCACATGAAGCAGCGATAACATATAATGTTTTGAAATAAGTAAAGCAACACACATTGAGCTCCGGAGACCAAGTTCTCAAATGGCCTGCACTAATATCCAGGGGCTCTCTAAGTTTCAGAAGGGGGCCTGGTCCAGACCTTACTTGGAGAATCCAGGAACCGAATGCAGGGCCTTTTGCAAACAAAACAGATGCTCCACCTCTGAACTTTTCCAAGCGTTGAGAACTGGCAGGCTGGCAGAGTTGCCCCTATGACTTATTAAAGGTAAGGACCCTGACCATTAGGTCCAGTCGTGTCCAACTCTGGGGTTGCGGCACTCATCTCGCGTTACTGGCGAGGGAGCCGGGTACAGCTTCCGGTCATGTGGCCAGCATGACAAAGCTTCTGGTGAACCAGAGCAGCGCTGAAACACCGTTTACCTTCCGCCAGAGCGTACCTATTTATCTACTTGCACTTGACGTGCTTTCAAACTGCTAGGTGGGCAGGAGCTGGGACCAAGCAACGGGAGCTCACCCCGTCGCGGGAATTCGAACCGACCTTCTGATCAGCAAGCCCTAGGCTCTGTGGTTTAACCCACAGCACCACCCGCATCCTCTATGACTAATTACTTGACCATTTTTAAGTGGCAATGACAGAGACTAAACTCAGGGCCTTTTACAGGAAAAGCAGCTGCTCAAGTTAGGCCTATCAGGGCCCCTTACTTGGCCCACAAGACCATGTTCCCCTGCCAGTAGTGCCCACCTGTCCTACCCCTAACGTGTGGGGCAAGGGAAGATGTGGCTTCCTGTCAAAAGTGGGGATTGCTGGCATAAGCACTCAACTTTTATTCAAGAAGCTTGATTTCAAGCCAATTCCCCAGGTTGGAGATGGGACTGGCACATGGCACAGCCACCATCTGCCTGTACCATATGCCTCTTACCTGGCCTGCCCCACCTCCCACACAATACCTCCCCCTACCCTGAACCACTGTGATTGGGACCTCTCCTGCTCTCTCCAGCTCCTATTTTCTGAGGCACATCCTGTAACAAGCTCAGATTTAGAAACATATAAGTTAAAAAGAGTTAATAACAATTTAAAACATTTTTGACAAATGGGGCAATAACAGAACCGAAACCAGCTAAGCAATACCCCAACCTAAAGGTCTGTTCAGGTTTCAAAGCTGCGGTCAGTCAGGGCCCCGCCATCCTAGGCAAGGTGGAAAAGACCTGCAAGGCAGGGAGCAGGTCCCCCAAGACTCACAACCGAGATGGTGTCTGAAAAGCTCAGCAGTCTCAGCTGCACTCACACAATTTCTCTGTAGAATGGATCCCCCTTTATCCGAGCAAAACACTATTTCTTCATCCACTTGCCTTGCACTTTCACCTGTCTTAAAAGCAAACAGAGCTCCAAAACTGGTCACCCCCAGAAGTGGTGAGGAATAACGCCTTTTTGAAGATTCAATTGTGCCCCAATTCTTACATATGAACACAACCTATTTATCTGTCAATAAACAGCACATACGGTAACACAATTCAGAGGGCTTATACTCACAGGCACCGTATTACAGTAAAATGTAGGGGACAGGGCCAGATTTATAAGAAACCAGGATCATTCTACGCCCCACCCTACCTCAGCCCCTTCTTACCCCCCATTGTACTCCAGAAATGGTGGATAAGAGAGCAGGGCAGCAGAAACAAGAGACAGATGGTTTTATTTACTTTATTATTTTGTAAATGTGAATTTTACAAAGCATTTTCATCATTAATGATCACATTTTTCCATGGATTTTTCATTATATGAAAAGCGCTACAACCATACTTTAAACTCTTGGAAGGGGGCTTGTGAAGAATAGACATCTTGAAGCCTCTCCCCCCACATTACCCCCTGCCCCCGCCCAGCCACCTGACACTGTTCTGAATCTATAGTGTTAGCCATGGCTGTAACAGTCTCAAGCTGAGGGATGGCACATAAATAACAAAGAGAATAAACGAAACTTTGCGTGGCTGAAACAACTCCAAAGCACTTCAAAATCTCCCCTATTAGCGCTGGGATTTTTAACTTTTCATTTATTTTTAACAGTCATGTGTTACAGTACTACTGGGTACTCTTGATAAAGACCTCAAGAGCAACCCTTTTGCTCTCTTAAAACTTTTCTCTCAGGCAGCTCAAAAGGATCTGCACTCAATCTGAATCAAGTGCAATCCAAAGGTTCAAGTTAAACATATTTATACATTTTCTTGCTTAGCCTATGACTTTATCATTTTTGAGTCTTAAAAACAGTATTGCAAGGTTGGGCTGCCTCCCCTCCACCTCAGATGTAAAAGTGCAAAAAGGACGTTTGGAAGAAACAGAAGATTGTAAGCTCTTCAGCAAGGACAACACACGGGATCCCTCTTTCCCTCCTCTCATGCCAGCTTTGGCAGAGGCGCAGATTGCCTTGCTCCAAGGTGGGCACCCAGTGAATTGACCACAACCCTCCATGGGCAGCCACAGCAGCATTGTAACAGTGACACTGAAAGGGCTTTGCACCCCTGGCCCTTTAAGACTGGTTAGGAATCCCTTAATGGCCACAGGAGATAAGGTCAAAATGCACAGCACATATCACAGGCTGCATCATTTGGACAGCTGTGGAAACTCTGCGGCTCAGGGAAGCCAACATCACAGAGAGGGCCTCTTCTCAGGCAAAGATGATTACATGTAAAGCAGCCCGCTTCCCCCGGGCACCTTTCCCATGGAGAGCGCCATGCCCAAACGGCTGTGCCCTTTTTTGGACTCTGCCTTCTCCTGCCCTGTCGGGGGGGATGGCACCAATTTGCTTTTCCTCTTTGCATTTAATGCTGCAAGGAAGAAGATGCAGGAAAGAGAAGTCACCAAGAGGGTCCCAATTCCTCAGTGATGGGAAGTACCAGGAAAGGTTGCCACATCAGGTGAGAAAACTATCACAACCTTTTATCCACCCTGGAAAATCAGCATCCTACAAAAAAGCTAAACTTTCTAGCCAGGATGCTTTCCAGCACTTAATTAAAATGAGAAAGAAAAATTTCTTCAATTAAGCAAAACCCATTTCCAAACTGGATTCCCAGGACAGGTAAGAAAAATGGGGAACAGCCAAACTTCTCTGGCAACTTGAGGGTTGAATTAGTGGCCATTTCAGTTGGAGCAAGGAGAGAAAAACTGACAGGGAAGTCTCAGAGCAGACAAAAGGACAGGACTTATGGCTTAACATGGTCTCACCTTTACAATGAGATCAGATTTCTGGAATCTTTTTTTCCGAGTCTTGTTTTTGGCTCCAAATTTTGGTTTAGTGTGGAAAAAAAACCCTGGAATTGCACAATTCTGAGCAAGGGTTAGGTAAAGAACCTTGGAGAGGCCAGGCTAATCTACAAAGCAACTGCAATCTGGGGATGTTTCCATTGCAGAAAAGGAGGGGGTGGGAATGTTGGTTCGATTCCTATACTATGATGTGGCAACCACTAAGTTCACTCGGTTTTCTCTCTCTTTAAAAAGGTGCTTGATATAACTTTTAATATATATATATATATATATATATAATACACATGTAATATTGCTAACAGTCAAGCATTAAGAATAGAGGTGCAGACATACCATAAATACTTCTGCTTCCATTTTTTTTTTAAAGATCTAGAGGGATGCCGTTTCCATTTCACATTATGCATCATCACAGTCAGAAAGCAACTCCCAGACACTCTCGTGACATTTCTAGCATTATTGTAAACAAAGAGGGGGAAATCGGGGCGGGGGGCATTCCTTCTGATCTGGCATTCCCCGCCCTCTCTGTCCCTCCGCATGGAAAACAAGTGATCCAAAAAGGGCTAAGGCACTCAGGAAATCCCGATCATTCTGGGCTTCATTCTCACTTTACATTCTTTTATTTTGCGACATTCTTCCCACCAGGGAGGAGACAATTATGATCCACAGATACGTCTTGGAAATCTGCCCTTAAGCCTCCACATGCGGATCTGGTTTAGTGCAAATGCTCATCCTCATCAAGAAGACAAGGAAGGCCCCCCTCCCCAAAAACAAACCATTCACATTTTTTTTTCAAGTTTACCTAAAGCTCTCTCTCTCTCTCTCTTTTACTAGAAAGTAAAAACAAACAAAGAAACCCCAAATAAAAATGTACATGAAATTGTGCTCGGTATAAAAATATATCTTAACTGTGCAATGCGACACTCTCTTCGGATTCTTTTCTAAGCCATTCAAGTATTTCCTTTATGTTCTGGTCATTTCATCCTGGGGCAGGTGCAGGTGGAAGAGCTCCTGGATGCACTTTGTACCACCATTATTTTGGGTAGGGTATCCAATTGGAAGAGGAAATGACCCAAGATAAGAAAGGCAGTAATCCTTTCAGTTTGACACCATCCTGTTTCATGGACCCAATCCCCTTTTACCACTGACTCAGGGGAAGATACAGAAGGGGGGGCACTGCCCACAGAGCTACCCCTACTCACTGGACCTTCTAGGGCAGAGCATTACTCGACTGCTCACTCACCCACAAATGCAGGATTAGGCTGTTGAAGGTGTGGAGTCAACTGCCAGGGCTTCATGCCAGATCCCAAATAAAGCCTTGCCTTGCCTTCCCTATGGCACACAGCGCAAGGGTACCAAGGACCTGTGGGAGTACCAGGCCAACTACTAGGTGCTTGACCCTGCATGAGGGGAGAGGGCTGCTCTTGTACTCAGGCAGTGGTTGCGAGTTTCCTGTAAAAGGCAACTGGTTGAGCACTGTGAGGTTAGGATGGACTATATAGGCCACTGACCCAACTGAGGTGCAGCTACA
>OFHU01000006.1:0-151466 GCA_900245905.1 Lacerta viridis | reverse complement strand
AGAGTGGCAGATGAAATTAATGGACTATGCCAAATCGGCGAAATTGACTCCCACTGCTGCTGCGCCGCCACAGCACAATTTCTGTTCTTATCCTGAAGCAAAGTTCTTAACCTGAAGCGTTATTTCTGGGTTAGCGGAGTCTGTAACCTGAAGCGTATGTAACCCGAGGTACCACTGTATTTACAATGCTGCAAAGGGAAGCTCGCCTTAGGCAAGAAGTTCTACTCTTGTCAAAAGCTGCAGAGAAGGCTGGTATTTTTCCATTTCAATGAGCTGAGGTACCTGATGATGAAACTGTGTGTGTGTGTGTGTGTGTGTGTGTGAGGGGAGAGGGAGAGGGAGAGGAGACCAACCAGGAATAGGAGAAGAAACGTCACACATTGACGTTGGGTGGAAATATATTTATTTGAAAGATTAAAAAATTGTCCGGATAGCCACTTTAGAGACCAACTAAGTTTGTTCTTTGTATAAGCTTCCGTGTGCATGCACACTTCTTCAGATACACTGAAGCAGAAGTCACTGTTTCACTGACGCTGGGTGGGGTGATGTAAATGGTCCTGAATAGATTGGAGCTGTCTGATGTCCGAAGCACTGCTTGCTGCAGCCTCCGACTGAAGAGGCAGAGAGCATATAGTTAGTTCTCTTGCCTAGCTGCCATCCCCAGCCCTCTCCTCCTGCATGGATTTTCCCAAAGCCCTTTTAGAGCCATCACAGCCACCTGCAAGAGGGAACTCCATAGTTTAACTCTGTGCCCAGTCAAGAAGGACTGGGGGTTTTTAAAAAAAGCATTATCTGCAGCCTCCGACTTAATTTTTTCTAACGTTCAACCTCACTGGCTGCCCCCCCCTCCCCGAAGTTCTAGTGTCAGGAGAGAGGGGGGGAAACTTCTCTGCCCGTACCTTTAAAAAAAAAAAAAAAATAGCTTCTGTTGATTTTCTTTTCTCAAAACAAATATCCAATATCATCATTGCTAAACATACATTTTTCCAATTCCCCCCTCCCTGTTGACTTCCCTCAACTACCATTTCTGGTTTATTACATCAGACGATACATTCTGCTGTTTATATACAATATTATGTTATCACATTGTTGTACTTCTTGTTCTCTGTAAATAAAATCGTAAGTATTTATTTAAACCCTGCCAATGAGACCATTTCTTCCTGCTACTGTTTCTGAAAATATATTGTAAAGATGCCCGTAAGTTCGTCAACTCCCCAAGGTGGCTCGGTCACTAGAGCAGGAGGAGACTCACAATCTCAGGGCAAAAAGTTTTCCTGCATTGCAGGGAGTTGCATGAGCCGCGCAGTCCCTTCGAGTATTCGCCTTTTCTCTGAACTGCAAAAAAAAAAATAAAAAAATAAAAAATCCTTCCATAGACCAACTAAGTTTGTTCTTGGTGCTACTGGAAGGAACTTTTTTATTTTGAAAAAAAAAGTTCCTTGCCAACTTGATTCGCAGCGGAGCCGCGCCTCTGATCTTCTTACCTTTGCGGATCGGAGCTGCCCTCTCTCGCCTCTGCGCGGGGAAGGAAGGAGGGCGCAAGAAGAGGAAAGAGGGAAAGGATGGCAAGACCCACTGCGCCCGAAGTCCAGGTGTCTGCATTCCGGGGAGGCATCCCGCTTTTTCCACGGGGCCATGAGTCATTTTGCGGGAAAAGGGGGCGGGGAAGAAGGGGAAGGCGGCGGCCAATGAGCCGCGCGCGCGGAGCCGCCCCACCAATGGGAGCCCGTTTTCGATGGACAAGGACGTTCCCAGGGGTGGAGCTTCACCTGCAAAGCCCTGGCGGCGATTCATTCTACACAGTATCATCCGGGGGGAATGTTTGTAAGGCGCCTTTCGCCGCGGAGTCAGAGGGAGGCTCGGCCGGCAAGGAGCGAAGCGACCCACCGCCCCGCCCCCCGAAAACACACGCCAGGGGCCAAGGAAGCAAGTTCGGCGAAGGAGCAACTTGCTCCATAAGTCCCGCCTGGAATGAAGAGGCCTTTGCCCACATTGCCCCACATTCTCTGCCCCGGAGTTCTCGGGGGCTTCCCCCCATTAATTGGTTTAAAAAAAAACTGCAAAGATTTCCACCTTTTGGAATATGGCAACCCTAATGTAGTGCAAGCCCCTAGTCAGGGACTGGGTGGCGAGATGGAGGAGGAGGAGGAGGAGGAGGCCGGCCCCCTCTTCTCTTCCTGAAGCTTCCAGAGGAGAGAATGGCAGCGCGGCTCAGAGAAGGAACGAATGCCATCTTTATTCGCGCCAGCAGCCGTCGGCCCTCTCCCCAAGCCCAGGAAGCAGCTGCACAGAATTTGGCTGGCCCGGCACTATGCAACTCTCCTAATTCCATAGTTTAAGCCTGCAGAAAACTGATCCTGTTTAGGGAAACTTTTTTAATGCTTAACAGATGGTTGTATTTTGTTGGAAGCCGTCCAGAGGAGCGGCTGGGGAAACCCAGCCAGGTGGGCGGGGTATAAGTAATAAATTATTATTATTATTAATGCTCCATCTGAGAAGGAACCTCCTATGACAGACCCTCCTGGGAACGAGCACAGCAAGAAGCGGGGCGGGGCGGGGCTTGCTGGAGGGACGCGCGGACCATAGACGCGCCAAGAGGTAGAGCCGCCATCCCGTTCCAGTTCCAGATCGGAAGTTTGTGAGCGGCGTCCATTTCACATAAAATCTCTCGATGCAATACTGATGTGGTTTGTTCTCGCACCTCCGACCTGCCGTATCTCTATGTCCGCTTCTCCTAGAAGAGAAGGAAGGGAGCCGAAGGGGCCCAATCTTAGCACAGCGGACCGACAGGGCAAAGCGCGCACGCTCTGCCTCCCCGTGCAGAGCCGGTTGCGACTGCGCAGGCGCGGGGTGAGTTCGGTCGCGTTTTGACCGTTCCATTCGCTCTCCGGGGGAGGGAGGGGGATTCCCGCGGGTTGAGTGCTCCGCTCTGCCGCCCTGCCGGCGGAAGACGGAGTTGCTGCGAGGACGCTTTCGCAGGTGAGGGGCGGGGCCGGAGCGCCCTCACGTATGCAAAGCCTTTGGGCCGTACCACTCAGCTGCGAGAGGGAGGTAGGCTGGCGGCCCTCTCGCAGGATGGGGGTTGCCAACTGACCCGCTCAGCCTCGGCTCCTCTGCGCGCTCTCAGAAGCCGCCTCTGCAGGGGGAGTCGTTTTGTTTTGCAGCCCATGCTCTTCCCCAAACGTTTCCGCACAAGGCAGCTCGGTTGCAACAGAAAGAGACATGGCCATTCAAAAGAAAACCCCCCAAATAATACATAAATAAAATAAATAGAATTTCCATAAGCAAAATCAACAGCCGCCCAGCAGACCTTCGTAGAGGCTCCACCAAGAACACCGAGTTCCAGCTGCCATAAAACCCCATTTCAATAAAGGAAAGAGGCTTCCGCCAGCCCTTGCATTTACTCATTCAGGGAGCACAAAAGCCGCTGGGTCCAGCCAATGCCCCGCCTAGTCAATTCCCAAGAAACTAGGAATCGAGATAGACTGCCTCTGCACCTGGAGGTTCCTTGAGGGCGTCAGAAGAGCCTGGCTGCTGGATCAGCCCAAAGGGCTAGCCCAGCCTCCAGGTGGCCAGTCAGCGACCGGCATTCTGAAGCACGTCTGACCGTAGAGGGACAGCAGAGCCGCCGCTGGGGCTGGCAGCCATCACTGCCTCCTGCGGCAGGGAGTTCCACACATCAGCTATGCCTGACTTCCTTGGATCTGCCCTGAAGGGATTTGTTTTTAAAGCTGCTTTTAATGTGCTGTTTTTTAACAGAACATGCATTGATACATGATACTGATGCCAAAATAATAATAATAATAATAAAATAATAATAATAATAATAATAATAATAATTTATTTCTGCCGCATCTGGCCAGGTTCCCCAGCCACTCTAGGCGGCTTTCAACAGAACATTAAAAACAGAATAAAACTTCAACCATTATAAACTTCCCTAAACAGGGCAGCCTTCAGATGTCTTCTAAAATTAGTTTTATTTTTTTAGCAGTTTATTTTCTAGACATCTGATGGAGATATAGAAACATAAATACATACATAAACAGGGCCGGCGCGTCCATTTAGGTGAACTAGGCAGTTGCCTAGGGCGCCAAAATGGAGGGGGCGCTGGCCAGCCTGCCCCCCACCCCCGCCCGATCGGGAGCCCGCAGTATGAGCATCGGACGGCGAGGCGAGCGGAGGCACCCGAGACAGAGAAGGAGCGCCTGCTGACTGAGCCTGTGCGCCCAGCGGCCGCTGCGTGCGCTCTGGAGACCAGGAGGCGGGAGCCGCAGCCCCGCCCCCTCCAGGCACCGTCCTGCCGCCTCCTCCTCGCCTCTCCTTCGCTCGCCCTCCTGCGCCTTCCTCCGCCCACCGCCTTCCCTCTTCCAAGGTAGACACCTGGCACCTCCCCACTCTCGCCCAACGGCGCCCCTCCCCAAGCGCCGCTGTCCAACTCCCCACGCGAGACACCCGTCCTGGCTTGGTCGCAGATGCATCTGCTTGCCCATCCTAGACGGGAAAGTGGCGGCAGGGCTTCCACACAAGTTTGGGGGCTGGACACGCGCGGGGGGGGGGGCTGTTTCTTGCAAGGGAAAGTGCTTGCTAAGCTCACACAAAAAATGAACCAAAATAAAAATCCAGGACACTTTCATTGGGAAAAGCGAACTTGCCCAAAGCCTCCTCAAACCCACAGTTGCCTTTTGCAGACCCTCCAAGTGAAATATGATTGGCCGGGGGGGGGGCGGCCAGGTGATCTTGCCTAGGGCGCAAAAAAGCCTCACACCGCCCCTGCATATACATAGTTTTAATTCTGTTAATGCTTAATTGTATTTTTTATTTTCTGCGCCTTGTTTTCACTGTTCTTATTTTATCAGCTGCCCTGAGTCAGGGGAAGCGGCAGAGTACACATTTATTATTATTTATTTTTATTCTTTCTTACCTTCGCACATGCCCTTCCGCCTCTTCCTCCAGCCACACCTGGTTTCCTCTCCTGCTACTGCTGCCCCTTCTCCTCATCTCCTAGGAAGCAGCCACTGCCACTTGCTGAAGCCACCAGGGGGTCCCTCCACCTTCGCTCCCTGAGTGGGTCCTGGGGGCCAGCTCCACAGGGGCCTCCCTGACTCCCGTTTCCCCCGCAGATGGTGAAACGGCTGAGTGACCTCACGGGGTGCCGCCAGGTGGTTGACGTGGGCGCTGGCCAGGTAAGTAGGGATGCAGGAGGCCTCTCGGGTTGCTCTTCCTTTTCGGAGTCTCGCAAAGTCGGCTTTATTTATAGTGTCTTCTCCCCGCCGTCCGCCCCCCCCCTTCCCCCAGGGCCACCTCTCTCGCTTCCTGGCCTTTGGCCTGGGCCTCTCCGTCACCGCCATCGAGGGAGACCCCCGGCTGGTCGCCCAGGCTGCCAAGTTCGACCAGGAGCTGGTGCAGGCGCTGAGGAAAGAGGGGGCCAAGCGACAAGGGCAGGTGAGAAGGCGGTTGGGGAGGGGGTGTGGTGTGTTGCAGAGGGTCCTGGCTTCCTTAGGAGGGGGAAGGCAGTCCCTCAGGTCCAAGCCGTGGCAGGCAGCTTCCTCAGGCACTTGGTGGAGTCCCACATGGCAGGGGGTTCAACTAGATGACTCTCGGGGGTCCCTTCCAGCTTAGTGCCCTTTCCTTTTCCTTCAACCTCCACGGCTCCCCCAGCCAGAATCCCAGGGCTGAGCCTTCTATGCCTCTCCCTTGAACCCAAACTCAGCTGCGGTTCCTGCTTTGCATCGGGTTGGACTAGATGGCCCTTTGGGTCCCTTCCAACACTGAAGTTCTATCATTCTGTGGAGTGGTTTCTTGGGGGGGGGGGAGCTGTACATGAATGTATATTTAAGCAAGGGTGTCAATGACTTTGACCAGCTTTCCTTATTTTGAAGTTGAACAGTGTGGCAGGGCCAGCTCCCTGATTAGGCAGAGTGAAGGAACTGCCACCACGGTGCTCCCAGGGCTCACCAGCAGATGCTCATGGACAGCAGGGGGTGGGGGGAGGCACTCCTCTACTTGCCCCCCCGCCTGCCCCCTTGCTGTAGGGAAACTGGCCGCGTTTGGGCGTATATGACACAGAGCCACTAACTGCCCTTATCAGAAAGACCATGCACCAACGTGCACCACACCTAAACTGGGTGCAGAGAATATCGCATGTAGACAGGCTCATTGATCCACGTAAACATGGCTGATGCAAGAATGAAGCCCACCCTATCCATATATGGTATTTCTGGCTGATGCAAGGTAGTCAAAATATGATGAAATGTTCCTGTATGCTTTTGTATAAATAAGGCTCCTAAGCCCTAAGAATTATCAGACTCTTCAACACACACTGTTGTGAGACTGGTCATTTCGCCCATTGACGAGCCGGCTCCCGTCACCTTGCTCTTGCTTACTTGTTCCAGGGGCAAGTAGAGAAGCATGCCCACCCATCCCTGCGTCCCCCCAGAAAGAAGCACTGGTTTAAACAATACCAATTTCATATTTGCAAAGACAATATTAAATATCTTGGCACATCAATACCATGAGACTTATTTAAATTGGTGTCGTTAAACATCAACAAAATATACCATGAGGTATCAATAGCCATCAACAGCTGGGAGGAGTGCCTTTTTCAGGGGAGATACAGCTGTATGCACACCCCTAAACATTTTGTGAATCTATGTTTGGCCTCATTGAGGGGCAATATTTCAATGTACCAGTAAGTAGGAAAATGAGAGTACCCCTAAACATTTTTTTTAGAAAAAAAGCACAATAACATCAGCTATAATGATACATGTACAAAAAATATAAATTTCACCTTTTCTCCCATGATAAAATGACTTTGTGGGAAAAACCGTCTTTAAAAATCAGGAAAGAAATGGTCGTTATGGGGGAGGTGGATGAATTTGGGTATATTGTTAGACCAGTTGATAAACGAAGAGGATGAATTTTCATACACAGTTCATCCTAAGAGACAAATACAGATTAGCTACAAATGCTCAATGGCAATATCTCCAGATAAAACACTTGCTAACCACCACCTACGGACCAGCAAGCTTTTACAGCCTCAGAGACCCCAGAGATATTGAAGCAGTTGATTAATTCTTACGCAAAAAAACACCACCATAAATAATTCAGCATATATAATTCTTTGTTATTAGCAAACCAGTTTGATATACAGGTACACAGGGAGGATTGGAATAAAGAATTAGATATCTCAACTGTTTTAACTGTTATAACAAAGGTGCCTCTGGACTTTAAATTGAGGCTTTATACAACAAAAAATAATATTTAGAATATACTGGACCCCATTATGTTTGTTTAAAAAAGGGCTACCTAAGGTACCGGTATCTAGCTGTTGGAAATGCAAAAGGGATGAGACAAGGGTGTCCCTTGTCGCCCCTGTTATTTATTCTAGCCTTAGAGCCACTCCTACAAAATATTTTTTAAAAATGAAAATATAAAAGGAATTGTGATGGGGAGAAAATATATAAAGTCAGAGCATTTGCTGATGACCTAATAGTTACAATACAAGAACCGATACGAAGCATACCAGAAACTATAGATTTAACTAAGAAATATGGAAAAGTAATGGGTCTGAAAATAAACTACCAAAAAACCAAATTACTGATAAAAAAAACTTAACACGGGAAGAAAAAGAAGAATTACAGAAAAGAACAGGTCTGGAAATTAAAAATTAAAATTAAAAACAATGCTAAATATTTAGGGATTTGGATCTCAACCAAAAGTATAAACCTGTATGAAGATAACTATATGAAGACCTGGAAAGAAATGGAAGAAAAACATGGAAGTATGGAATAGACTCCACCTCTCTCTTTGGTGAAGGATCTCGGTACTTAAAATGAAAATCCTCCAGAAAATGATTTTTTAATTCCAAACAATCCCAATCCTGGGGGGTATGAAATGTTTTCAGGAATGGAAAAAGGAAATAACAAAATTTTGTTTGGAATGGAAAAAAGCTGAGAATTAAAACCAACTACTAATAGATAGAAAAGAGAGAGGAGGTTTTGCGCTTCCGGATTTAGAATTATATCATGTGGCAGCAGGATTGGTATGGATTATCTTAAAACAGGTATGTCCAACAGGTAGATCGTGATCTACCGGTAGATCACTGGACGTCTGTGGTAGATCACAGGTAGATCATTGGCTCCCCTCAAAGAAGCTCTAAAACTTTGATCTGAACCCCCAGAAACAGGGCTTTCCTCGTCCCTAAAAAAAATTTCAACTTTAACCTGAACCCCAAAGAAACAGGGCTTCCCCTCCTAAGAAAAGCTCTACAACTTTGACCTGAACCCCCGCAAAAGGGGGTAGATCACTGCCAGTTTTTAATTCTGTGTGAGTAGATTGCAGTCTCTTGTGAGTTGGCCACCCCTGTCTTAAAAGATACTGATTTGTTAGATCTTGAAGGCCATGATAATCGGTACGGATGGCACTCTTACTTAATATATGACAAGGTGAGAGTCCACAAGGGATTTCTGAGCCATGTGATAAGGAAATCACTTTATAAAATCTGGATTAAATATAAAGGATTACTGGAGCCAAAGATACCATTGTGGACCTCACCTGTCAAAACGACAGTGGGGGGGGGAAAGGAATATGAAGGGAAGGTGGCCTACATACCGATTATTATTGGAGATGGATAAAGATGAGCCAACCTTGAAGAAATACGAGGAAATCAAAGGATACTTGTCAGACTGGCTTCAGTACTTTCAGCAAAATCAAAGATTGTGCATAGACAAGAGGGAAGGTATCACAAAAGAAACAAGAAGATTTGAGAAAGAATTAACCCACAATAAAGGAAAACACGTATCACGAATCTATGATTATCTACTAGAATGGGGAACTAAAGAAGAACAAGTTAAAGACATGATGGTAAAGTGGGCACAGGATTTGGGATACAATATTTACATGGAACAGTGGGAAAGACTATGGAGAACAGATATTAAGTTCACGGCATGTTATAATCTCAGAGAAAACACAATGAAGATGGTATACAGATGGGTAGCATAACCCTTTAAAACTTGCCAAAATGTTTAAGGGGAAATTGTCAACATGCTGGAGATGTAAAAAAGACATTGGATCTTTCTTCCCTATGTGGTGGAACTGAGAAGTGATATCTGAATTTTGGAATGGCATCTAAAGTGAACTTTAAAAATTATTCAAATTTACATTCAAAAAAAGACCAGAAATTTTTCTACTGGGTATATTACCAACATAATTTATTTTAATAATATAAAGCCACTGTTTATGTACGCAATTACGGCAGCTAGAACAATAGTAGCGAGAAACTGGAAGAATAAAACCTTACCATCGGTAGCAGAATGGCAGATTCTTATGATAAAGAGTATTTACAATTAGCCAAATTGACTGGGAAAGTCAGAGGAGTGTCAGATCAGAAAGTGTATGGAGAATAGAAAATATTTAAAACCTATTTGAATACATACTATACAAATAAAAAAATACTTGCAAAACTAGATTGATACTTGTAAGCAATAAAATGTACTGGATATTATACTGGATTATATAATTTAATGGACAGATATGCTTTATAAATCTGTGAAATAAATAAGGACAACAGAAACAGTATAGTGAGAATGCTTGGAAGTTAGTGATTTTAAGTTGTTAGTCAATTGTAATATGTCGTATTATAAGTATTTGTTCATTTATTTATGTCTTCGTTTTGTATGATTTGCTATTTATGTTATCTATGTTTGTGCGTAAAATGAATAAAGGTTATTACAAAAAAAGGGCTACCTAAGGTATCCAGCTGCTGGAAATGCAATAGGGATAATGCTTCTCTGAAACATGTGTTTTTTCATTGTTCAAAGATTTTTGGCCGAAGGTAACTGAACTGTACGGAACAACCTTACATTTATAGAGCAAAATATCCTCTTGAATTATATACCCAGCAGCACGTGGAACCTTACAAAAGGACGATACGAGTGGAGTCTCTGTGCCCTTACCACGGCAAAGAGACTAATCCTAATGAACTGGAGAAATAAAAATGAGGCTCCCTTCTATGATTGGATCGAAGACTTGTACAAACTAGCAACATATGAACAACATGCATATAAACACAGATTCTTACAAATACTGTAATAGATTCTAAGATCTGGTGAAGTTCAATAGCAACCTTGTAAAATATGCAGTTTGGGGTCCGTCCCCCCGACCTGCCCCCTTTATTTTCCCTTCTACATGGGTTGTTTCTCTCTTTCTCTCTTTTATTTATGCCTCACTATGTTTAGTGCACATATAATTATGTACTTTTTGAATTTTAAATAGACTTTAAACAAAAACAAAAACAGCAACTGGTTAAAGCAGGGGCCAGAATTATCAGGGACGGCGGGGGGTGTAGTTCAGCAACATCTGGAGTATATGCTGTATTGCAGGGGTCAGCAACCTTTTTCAGCGGGGGGCCGGTCCACTGTCCCTCAAGACCTTGTGGGGTGGGGGGATATGAACGAATTCCGATGCCCCACAAATAACCCAGAGATGCATTTTAAATAAAAGGACACACTCTACTCATGTAAAAACAGGCTGGATCCCAGACTGTCTGTGGGCCGGATTGAGAAGGTAATAGGGCCGGATCCGGCCCCCGGGCCTTAGTTTGTCTACCCATGCTGTATTGTTTTTAACACTCGACTGGGAGCCGGCCAGAGTGGCTGGGGAAACTCAGCCAGGTGAGCGGCGTATATCAATAAATCATCATCATCATCATCATCATCATGAACTCCGGAGGTTCCCCACCGGAAGCGATGTTTCCCCACCAGCCTCCATCAGTTGCTCTGCGAAGTCAGAGGCCAAGTGTCTCAGGGCTGGAGCGAAGGCCGGGGGGGGGGGCATTTATCTATTGATTTACGGGGGGGGGTTCCCCAATAGCGCCCCTTTCGCCACAGAGTCAGGAAGAGGACCCAAAACAACCCCCGTCACCCCCCGGGGGGGGGGAGAGAAGTCGAAAAAGTCAGTTTGGGAGACGAGCAACTTACTCCAGAAGCTCCGCCTGCGACGAAGGAGAGGCGCAGAATGAGGCCCATGGGCCCCGGGCACTAAGGCTATAGGGCGGGGATTTCCGGGCCGAGGGGCCTCTTCCGGGACATGGCTAAAATGCTTCCGGCGCAGGGACCATAGAGGTGCCACGGGATAGAGCGGCCTACTCTCCTCACACCATCTCCGCCCATCTTTCTCTCTATCCTTCCTTCTTTCCTTCTTTTCTTTCACTCTCTCTCTCTCTCATTCTCTCCTTCCTTATTATTATTATTACGCTATTATTATTATTATTATTATTATTATTATTATTATTATTATTATTATTTATACCCTGCCCATCTGCCTGGGTTTCCTTCCTTCCTTCCTTCCCTCTCTCTCCATCTCTGCCCATCTTTCTCTCTGGGTGCCCTGCCTTCCTTGGATCTGTCCTGAAGGGATCTGTTTTCAATGCTGCTTTTAATGCGCCTTTTTTATTGTAAACTATCTGTGTGGTTTTTAACAGAACGTGCATTGATAGGTGATTATTATTATTTATTTCTACCCCATCCCCCTGGCCAGGTTTCCCCAGCCACTCTGGGCGGCTCCCAACAGAACATTAAAAACAGAATAAAACTTCAAACATTGAAAACTTCCCTAAGCAGGGCTGCCTTCAAACGTCTTCCAAAAGTCAGATAGTTGTCTATTTTCTTGACACCTGATGGGAGATAGACAGAGACATACATACATGTACATACGTAGTTTTAATTCAATTAACGCTTAATTGTGTTTGTTTTTGTCTTGCCATGTGTTTTCAGCTGCTCTTTTGTTATCTGTAAGCTGCCCTAATAATAATATTACTTATTATTATTACTATTACTATTTCCTGCTTTTCACCACTGCAGGGCACAACATCAATTAAGCCACAGTGAAACCAGGTTCCCCTCTTCTGCCTTCCCTTCGGCTGAGTCTCCTTGCGATGGCCGGCTTCTCCCTGGAAGCCCAGAAGCGCTTAGCGGCCGACATCACCCGCGTCCTCTCCCCCTACGGCTTCATTACGGATGCCTACATCATTGTGAGTCAGCCCCCATCTCCACCGCTGTGGGGCAGAAAGGGGTCTGGGGAAAGGGGCACCCTGGCCTCCTGGGCTTTTTCCTGAAGCATCTGGGAGGGGTTGGGATGCAAGGCTGCAGCCACACTATACACTTAAAGCACCAAAGAACCCTGGGAACTGTAGTTTTCCCGCGCCGAACTACAGTTCCCAGCACTCTTAACAAGCTGCATTACCCAGGATTCTTCAAGGGGAGGCTGGTGGGCAAGAAGCACGCAACTGTAACCCTGTTGCACCCCACCTCCACCCCCTTTCTTCCCTGCTAGGAGTTTTTCACAGACAATCTGTGGGGCAGCCTCCCGCTGTCCTGGCAGGCCGCCTTGGCTGACCTCCAGCCCCCACAGCTGGCCACCCTCCTGCTGGAAAACAGACACACCAGAGAGGAAGAAGCCAGGTAGGGTCGAGGGTGTTGTGGGTTTCCTTGGGCAGCCTCAAGGATTCTTCCTTGTAAATGGGTGCATTTGAACCCCCCCTTGCATGATTGGGGGGGGCAAAGGGGTGTGGGGCTCCCAGTGGAGTACTTTACTCATGGTTCCTGAGCAACTGCTTGAAAACACAGAGACCATGTTGTGAATTTAATTTTCTGTCCCTCCTCCGCCCCGCCATTAAAGATGAATGAGAATGTGGGTGGCTACGGGACTCCACGGGAGTAAGCAACGTTACCTGCCACCGCTTGCCTCCCTCCCTCACCCCCCTCAGGTACAGCTCGGTCTGGCCACTCTCCCTGCTGGCCTTCAAAGCCTCTGCCGACACCTTGGCATTCCCCAGGAGGCCCAGCGGCTGGGCTGGCAAGTCCAAGGAGGCCGGGAGGCCGGAAGAGTTCCAGGACAACCAGTGCCAGAGCTCCAGGCTCCCGCCCCTTTTCCGGAAACACGTCAAGCCCAAGAAGCAGCACGAGATCCGGCGGCTGGGGCAGGTACGGCTGAGCTGGGCAGGGAGGGCGGCTCGAGTCAGCGAGCCCAGCTGCATGTCATGAAGGAGGCAAGAACTGCTACCCCCACTGCCAGGCCCAGTGTTCCTTTTATATCCTGCCCAGGGTAGCAAACACACCACTACCGGAAAGCATTCTCAAAACAGGGCATTTGTTTTCTACCAAACAGGGATTTTGGGGTCACCAGGAGCACACATCAGATGCCAGCCTGGGTACAGACAAAGGTCTTAAACTCCCTCCTGAAAGCCAATTACGAAGGAGGCAGGCACAGCTCCAGAGGGAGGGTATTCCACAAACAGGAAGCCACCACTGAAAAGGCCCTGCTATGAGTCAGTGCCAACCAGACAGCCCCCAGAATAAGACCTCCACAGCCTGTCATAGGGTCCAAGCAAGGCATTTGCTGGGGGGGGGGGTGTTGCCAGAGCTGCTGGTGGTGGTGGTCACTGCAGGAACTACTGCTGTGCTTCTGATGCCCCTGTGGCCCTGCCCACCAGCCTTTCCTTCGCACACTCCCTTCCACCTCTTACTCCAGCCACACCTGGTTTCTGCTGCTGCTGCTGCTGCTACCCCTTCTCCTCCTCTCTTGAGAAGCAGCCACTGCCATTTGCTGAAACCACCAGGGGGTCCCTCCATCTTCGCTCCCTGGGGGGCAGCTCCACAGGGGCCTCCCTGACTCCCGTTTCCCCCGCAGATGGTGAAACGGCTGAGTGACCTCACAGGGTGCCGCCAGGTGGTTGACGTGGGCGCTGGCCAGGTAAGTAGGGATGCAGGAGGCCTCTCGGGTTGCTCTTCCTTTTCGGAGTCTCGCAAAGTCGGCTTTATTTATAGTGTCTTCTCCCCGCCGTCCGCCCCCCCTTCCCCCAGGGCCACCTCTCTCGCTTCCTGGCCTTTGGCCTGGGCCTCTCCGTCACCGCCATCGAGGGAGACCCCCGGCTGGTCGCCCAGGCTGCCAAGTTCGACCAGGAGCTGGTGCAGGCGCTGAGGAAAGAGGGGGCCAAGCGACAAGGGCAGGTGAGAAGGCAGAACGTCAGGGTGGGGAGGGGGTGTGGGGTGTTGCAGAGGGAGCCAATCCCAGCCCTGTGTGGAGATGCTGCCAGCGGGGATGGAGCCTGGGGTCTCCCGCATGCAAAGCAGGCTCCGTCCCACTGAGCCACAGCCCTTCCTCTCAAAATAAAGTAGGACTCTAGTCCTCATGGTTTATGAAAAAACGGTTGACATAGGAACGTACCTTGCACAGAGCCATATACCTTTGTTCTGGGAGCTCACCAGGTTAGGGGAAGGCTGGCCCAAACCCATCCTAGTCCCCAGGCAGGGGTCCTGGCTTCACTCAGCTCCTCCCTTGTTCTCCCTCCGGGTGACACCATCTCCCTCTTTGCTTCCCCGCAGGTCCCCAGCGCAATCTCTCTCGAGGGGCCGAGACACGTGGTCGGCTGGGTGGACCCTGGGGCACCGTGGACCGAGTTCTGGCAACTGCTGCAGTGCCCAGAAGAGAAGGAGTGTGGCCCTGCGGTGGACAGAGGCAGCCCCGGGACGTTCTGGCCCAGAGAGACGGCAGGAGTGGATTCTGGGGGAGGGGACCTCCCAGGCTCCCAGGAATGTGGGGCCAGCAGCGCACCCGTCTGCCCCACCCCCAAGGGGCGCCAGCTGCTCCTGACGGGACTCCACGCCTGTGGCGACCTGAGCGTGGCCCTCCTGCGCCACTTTGCCCGCTGCCCTCACGTGGCAGGCATCACCTCCGTGGCCTGCTGCTACATGAAGCTCACCACAGCAGAAGCCCCCATCCCACCGGGCCCTGGGCCCCTGCACTGCCCCGCAGAGCCCGGCTACCCCCAGAGCGCCTGGGTCTCCGCCCTGCCTGGCCACCAGCTCTCCTACAAGGCCCGCGAGGGGGCCTGCCACGCCCTCGAGGACTACGCCCGGCGGCTCAAGGGCCAGAGCGCTGCCCTCAGGACTCACTGCTTCCGCGCAGCATTGGAGACGGTGATCCGGGCTGCTGACCCGGCCAAGAAGCGCCTGGGCGTGCAGACCATCGCCAAGGCCCACCGGCTCACCTTCGGCGAGTGAGTGAGCCCAGGGGGCGGCGAGCACCAGGCCAGGCAGCTCCACTGCAGGGGGTGGGGCTAGATGGCCCTTGGGGGTCCCACCCAACTCTCTGGTTCTATGAGTCAGTTAAAGCTGTGGCCCCAAATGTCCCCGAGGATTTTGGAGGTGGGGGTGGAGGACAGCCCTGTGTGGATATGGGGTGGGGGCACAGCAAATGTTGGCCCTAGAAACCAAGGCGCTGCCAGTAAGTAGCCATGAACTTTATTAGATGTGATTCCTGCAATGCAGGGGGTTGGACTGGATGACCCTTGGGGGACCCCTCAAATAATATAATGTAATAATAATTTATTATTTCTACCCTGCTCATCTGACTGGGTTTCCCCAGCCACTCTGGGCAGCTTCCAACAAAATATTAAAAATAAATACAAAGTTTGCAATTCTACAGTTCTAATGGGTGTGGAAACCAAAAGGAACCCCCCAATGGGGCACGGGTGGCTGGGGTTTCCCTGAGACCTTTTGCGCTTCAGCCCGAGTGCAGGGGCTCAGCACGTCTCTCTCCTGCCTCCAGGTACGCCCGCCTGGGCCTGGCGAGGGTGGGGGTGGACCCTGACGCAAGGTTGGATCCTGGCCCCTTGCAGGCGCTGCTGGCCCAGGAGGGGAAGGTGGTGGCCTTCTTCAGCCTGGCCCTCCTGCTGGCCCCCCTGGTGGAGACCCTGCTGCTTCTCGACCGGATGATCTTCCTGCAGGAGGAAGGTAAGCAGGCAGTTCCCCAGCCCCAATTCCTGCGCTGCAAGGGGTGGGCCAGATGGCCTTTGGGGTCCCTTCCAAGTCTGCGATTCCAGCACCAGAGGTGGACATCAACCCCTCCAGGGAACTCTCTGCCCCGCTGAGGAGGGGAGGGCCTTGCTCCAAGCAGCCTTCCCCACACCTGCCCCCCGCCAAGCGCAGCCAGGACCCTCACCAGGCTCTCCTCCCCAAACAGGCTTTCACTGCCAGCTGCTCCCGCTCTTTGACCCCGCCTTCTCCCCCCGCAACCTGGTGCTGGTGGCGGCCAAGACCCCTCTGGGCTCTGCTCTCTTGGACGTGGCAGCGGAAGACTGAGGGAGACCGCTTGGCGATGCCTGGACCCACACACCCTGCCCCACACTCCAGGAAGCCAGGAGGGGGAAAGCAGGCCGTGGGCACTCTGGACACAAACGGGGGCTCCTGCTCCCATCATCCCTGGCCAGGAAAGGGTCAGGGCGGGTGGTAGAGATCCAGAGGTTTCTCCCCCTTCCCAGAGGCCTGGAGAGATGAGCAGCCGGACACCTTGCTCCTTGGCCCCCTCCCCAGCAAGGAAATGCAAAGGAGGGCAAGAGACCCTCAGCCACCACCAAGTCCAGCCGAGGAACGGCCTCTCACAGGATGGGGCTTTAAGGGCAGCAGAAAGCAGCTGGGAAGGGACGACTTCAGGAAATTTCAGTTATTCAAGTGACTTGGCTGCTCATTTCCATCGTTTTTTGTGTTTTTTCCATGCACTGTGGCATTTTATGCATTGTAACTTTGCCACTGTTTTTACTAAAGTGTTGAATGTTTTCAATTTATTAACATAACTGTCGAGAGCAGATTTCTGCTTGCCTGATATTTTCAGAATGAATTTTACCGTGTACTATTGTGTCGCTCTTCTATTATCACTGTGTACTATTATATTCTTGACTATTCGTTTGATACAAGTTGTTTATCTGAAATTCATCTCTTTTACTGCGACCTTCTCTGACTTGGACCAGATTGCACCGTAGACGTGCGACTTTTGCTTCTAGGGCTTATAAACCGCCTCATGGGTGGTGGCGATACAGGAAGGCGGTATAGATAGACTTGCCAGAGGAGAACGGCCACCTCCACACACACAAAGACACACTCAGGTTGCCGTTTAGGGAGTCCTTTATCAGGAGGCAACAGCCCCCATCTCAGCCTCCTCCTCGGTCTCCCCTCAAAGCTGAGAGTCTTTTGGGGTCCAGGCAGCCGAGCACAGATCCACGAGACGAAAGGCCTCAATACCAGTAGGACTTTCTGAAGCGGCGCGTCTCGACGATGCCCATCATCTCCATGATCTCCTCCTGGAACGTCTTCAAGGAAGGGACGTAGGTCTTCTCCAGGGCGTCCTCCACCGACGTGTCCTTGGGGCAGTCTTCAGCAGCAAGGCAGGAGGAGAAGAGAAAGCAGGAAATTAGGAGACTGGGTGTGGGGTTTTTTTTTAATGCTATGGTGCAAGTTCTGTAAACCCGGAACCAAGTTTCTAGTCCACATGGTGACAGAGGACAGCTCAGAAACAAGGCAGGGTCCGCCCAAGGCAACAGGCAGTCAGGATTCCCTTTTCCCCCGTGGAAATCCACTCCATACCAGCTCCACTCCCAAACGGAAGAGCCACTCACCTGTCCATTGTTCTGGGATGATGCCGTCGTCCCTCTGCTCCAAGGGCTTTGGGATGATCCTGCCGGTCCGGAGAGAGACACGCACCCTCTCTCCTTCCTCCGTGTAGCGCCATTCCACCTCGGTGGGCTGCCTGGGGGGCAAGGGGCAGATGAGAGGGGAGAGGGGGGCCCAGGGACAGCCCAGCAGGGATGGGGAAGTGGGGGTTTTTTTGAGGGGGTGTGTTTGAAAAGAAGCTCAGGCTGAATTTCAGCATCTGCTAAAGACGTTCTTGCTTAAGCCACCCAGATGCTTAGGAAGTTGGTGTGGGTTAAAATTTTCTGCATGCTGTAAATTTTTACAATTGAGCAGCGTATAGTTTTAAAGAAATATAAATAACTAAACTTAGTCCGCGGATCAATCATCGAACTGTTAAACAACAATAATACAAATACCAGTGCTTTTTTCCTGGGGGTGCTCAAGGTTACGCAGTATTGGCACCCTGAATTCTAAAAGAAAAGCACTGATGATGATGATGATACTCTTATTATTTATACCCTGCCCACCTGGCCAGGTTGCATTTGATGCCTCACTTCAAAACACCAAAATCTGCAGTCTTTGAGCATATGGCCCACGGGGGGGAATTAGTCCCCAGGTCTTTGTTATAGTAACAGAAAAGAACAACAATAGATATTGCATTTACCTAGCAGGATTTAAATACCTCTTAATCATCCTTAAGCTCACTGGTTAGTTTACAAATAATATTAAATGTTCATTTAAAAAATCCTGGCGCTTTCATTCTACAGCTTCTGGAGACAGAACTCTTAACTTCGGACAGTTGAGAAATATAATTTTAGGCCCCACCTTATTTCTGTGATCTAACTTGTTCAAAACTGTTTTTAAGGTTGCGTTTTAATCGCAGGAAACGGCCCTGGGGCCTTGGGGTGAAGGCCAGTTTAATAAATAATAATAATAATAATAATAATAATAATAATAATAATACAATCAATTACGATGGAAAGCTAGAAAGGGTTTTCCTCTTCGTCCAGCGAACAAGCCTGGTGTTTAGAGACTTTTAGAACATTCTGCAGTTTAGGAATGCTCTTAAGTAAACGAAGGGGAGAGGGGCAGGCATAACCTCTGGAAACGAATCCACGGTGCTTTTGGGGAGACAGCGTCTGGCCCCCCACCAAGGTCTGAGGGACAGCGGAACGGCCCCCTGCTGAAAAGGTTTGCTGGCCCCTGAAGTCCGACCCTCGGACACGCAGGGATCGCAAGCAATGAATTCAGGAATGGCGATCAAGGGGCGGGTTCTTAGTATTGCCCTGCCCCCTTACCTGTCGGTGGGGTCGACCAGGGACACCCAGTTCACCAGCAGCGGACCCTCACTGGCCATGTACGTCCCACGGTAGGCGCCCGACTTGCCCGTGTATCGGTAGTGCTGCCAGAAAGGGGCGGGGGGGGAGGGAGACTGAGCCAGAGAGCACAAAAGGGTCTCAGGGGTCCAAAGCCCCCAGAAAACCCCACTTCTCTCCTGGGGGGGGAGCCCAAGAGCATCACCACCACCGTCATCACTCACCACGTTCAGGCCCTCCAAGACGACCCAGTTCCGCTCTCGGATCACCTGGGAGACCATCCCTTGCTTGCCCAAGTCCTTCCCCTTCAGGATCTGGACCTAAAACGACAAGAGGAAGGCATTGTACGTGGGGCTGGGGGTTGGCAGGAAGGGAAGACCAGCTGCCCCATTTGGGGGCAGGCAAGGGACTGTCGTGGATCCTGACTTCCGGCCGAGAGGAGAGACCTGCCTGCCTTGCTGATCCGGGGCAGGAATGGCCAATGGGCCAAGCTTGAAGGGCTGCAATCGTCTCTTCAGCCAGGCAGAGTTATGCCACCTTATTTATTAGGATTATTGGTATCAGGCAGGCGGCCTTTGGAACTCCCTGCATGTTGACATCAGGCAGGCAGCTTCGCTGTATCCTTTTCAGTCCCTGCTAAAAAACATTCTTGTTCAGGCAAGGCTACCAATGGTGCTTAGCATGTTAGTGAGAGTTTTAATTTGTTTTAGCCTACTTTTTTTAACTTTTGGAATGTCTTAAATTATCATTGCTAATTTTTTCTCATTGCTAATTTTATTGCCTTGCCCCTTTTTTAGTAAACCACGTTGAGGTGGTTGCATTTACGACCCACCAGTGTATAAATTTTAGGAATGCCATTTCCACCAATCAAAGCGGTCGGTTGGGAATATATGGGGCAAGACGATCTTGTAGGTAAACTGGTCCCAAGTTGTTAGGGGCTTCATATTCTACTACTAACACCTTGAACTTGGCCCGGCAGCAAGTCGGCAACCAGTGAAAATGGTTCTTACACGCTGACAAGGCCTCACTCCCGTCAGCAATCGTGCTGCAGCATTCTGCGTTCACTGTGACGGAAACGCCACTTAGCCCAGCGGTTCGAACCCAGGCAGGGACTGCAGTTGTAGGGAAACCAGCCTGGCGCCTCTGAAACATCACCCCCTCGGCAAGAGGTCAGGCGGCGTGTTTGGAACGAGGGTTGTCTCCGAGGGCCGCCCCACAGAGTTCACTCGGCAGCGGTCAAGCGTTGCCAAAGTGAGCGGCACAGACCAAGTGGGTAGCTGAGAGCAGGGAGAGAGCTCACCGTGTCGCCCTTGAAGAACTTCCAGTCCTCGTCTTTGATGGGCTCCACGGGGATCCTCTTCCGCCAGACCCACGGAGGGTTCTTAGCCTTGTCGGCGATCGAGCCGGGCCGGTTCATGCCATAGCGGTAGCCGGGGTGCGGCTTGAATTTCTCCGCCGCAGCAAGGAGGACGGACAGCCTCATGGTCCCTGCGAGGAAAGAGGGGCTCAGGGAGGGGTTGGTGAAGGGGGTCACCCTGGGCCTTTGCACCCAGAGCACAGCAGCGGCGACAAAGGCCAGGGAGAACATCCTTCAAGCAATGTGGGCGGCTTAAAGGGTCGCCCCAAGGACATAAGGAGAGCCTGGCTGCTGGGTGAGGCCGATGGGGCTGCAGCCAGCTCAGCATCTGGTTCCTGCAGGGGTCAAAGTCTCTGCAGAACCTAAAATCTGTTTCCAGTTTTCTTGGGGAAAGAGTTATTACACAGATAGTATCGCACCGCTTTGCAAATGTAAAAATAAATAAATTATTCCTTCTACATCACCTGATTCATAGAATCAAAGCTCAGTCGGTGGAGCATGAGACTCCTAATCTCAAGGTCATGAGTTCGAGTCTGGGTGAAAGATTCCTGCATTGCAGGGGGTTGGACTAGATGACCCCCGTGGTCCCTTCCAACTAGGATTCTTGGAGGGGTTGCAGTAAACTTGGCACGTATTATCATTTATGGTGGAAATGCCAGTTGTTGCAAGAGTTCTAGAACTCAATTTTGACAGAAACAATAAATATTACGCAAGAAACGACTGTTTGTTGTCCAAAATGAACGTTTCTGCATATTTTTGATGCTACGGTAGTAGTGTAGATATATTATCAGAATAATTGTTTTCATATATGATCTTGGCCGCACTATTAATAATTACAACTCAATGGAAAACAGCCCAAAATCTTACAGGGAAAGCTTGGGGGCAACTCACTCTGGATCAGAGCTACAAGAGAGAGAATTAGTACACATAATCTTAGATTTTGACAAAGACTACAACCTCCGGACACTTTTCATACGATGTGGCACTCTTTTATGACCTGTACAGCAAAATAAAAATAAAAATAAATCCTTCCAGCAGCACCTTAGAGACCAACTAAGTTTGTTCTTGGTATGAGCTTTCGTGTGCATGCACACTTCTTCAGATACCAATATAAAGCAAAAACTTCATTTTCAAAACGACCCTTTTCGAGAGCCTGGCAAATCTGGAGCTTTGCTTGACAATGGGATAATGATGCCAGTCCTTCCTTGGACTTGGCTATTTTATTCTATTTCATTCTAAGTGCTTCTTTTATCGTTTTGGTTTGCATCTTTGAATTTTGCTCAGTTGTCCTAATTGTTCCCTCTGATTTATACGGGTTACAGAATGAAATAAAGCAATAAAGATAACCCCTCACGAGGGCTAGAAATCCAGATAGACTGGACCTGGAGGTTCCATCCACGGAGCCCTCCCGGATCAGCTGCCAAAGGGGGGTCCACCTTGCCCAGCATCCTGTTCTCACGGGGGGGGGAGCGACCAGATGCCCCAAAGCAGGACCTGAACACAAGACCACTCCCCACCCGCGTGGTTTCCAGCAACTGGTATTCAGAAGCATTGCTGCCGCCAACCCAGGGCCGGATTTAGGTTTGGCGAGGCCCTAAGCTGCTGAAGGTAATGGAGCCCTTTATATGTCCAGCTAAGGGATGCGGGTGGTGCTGTGGTCTAAACCACTGAGCCTCTTGGGCTTGCTGATCAGAAGGTCGGTGGTTCGAATCCCCACAATGGGGTGAGCTCCCATTGCTCGGTCCCTGCTCCTGCCAACCTAGCAGTTCGAAAGCACACCAAAGTGCAAGTAGATAAATAGGTACCGCTCCGCGGGAAGGTAAACAGCGTTTCCATGCACTGCTCTGGTTCGCCAGAAGCGGCTTAGTCATGCTGGCCACATGACCCAGAAGCTGTCTGCGGACAAATGTCGGTTCCCTCAGCCAGTAAAGTGAGATGAGCGCCGCAATCCCAGAGTCGTCCGCGACTGGACCTAATGGTCAGGGGTCCCTTTACCTTTATATGTCCAGCTGTCCTTTGTCCACAACAAATGGTCACTTTTTTGTGTTCAATGTATGCTAGATGGTAATTTCTGAACCTAATAGGTATCTAAAGCCATTTGCACATAACAAAATATGTATTTTATCAAAGTAATTGTTGAAAAGTCCATGCAGAATGTAGGCACCCTATATATAGAAATGAGCAAAGCGGTGATATTTTAGGGAGCAGGCTAGCAGACAGAGTTCATGACTTACATCACAGGAACCTACACAACATAAAACACTGTTGCTGTATGTAGGTTTTATTAATTTGTTTTTTTATCCTGTATTTTGGAAATGTACATCCAGATATATATATTTTTTTACTTTAATTTTTTTTGGGTCCCCCATGAAAGTGGGACCCTAAGCTATAGCTTGTTTACCTTATACGTAAATCCGACACAGCACAGCCACGGGGGCCTCTCCTCCTCCTCCTCCTCCTCCTCCCTGAATTTGCCTGATCCTCCTTGAGGACTAGAACCTTGAAAGCGAACTCACCAGGAGGGCAGCCCCCTCTCCCGACCCCCACCCATTTGCAACCCGGGCCCTGGCCTCGGGGCCCCTCTGCTGCCCCCCTGTTTTGCAGGGGGGAGGAGGAGCCCCCCAAATCTATCCATGCACACGCGCTCCCGCCACCGGCTCACCTTCTGCCTCGCAGCCTCCCCAGGAAGAATGCGCACGCGCAAAAGAAGGCAAAAGGGGGCGGGGGCTGGCGCGGTGCATTCTGGGACTTGTAGTAATCAGGGAGGGAAGGAACGCCGCCAGCTGTTTGCAGAGCTAGGAAAGTCGAAGGAGGGAGACGCGCTTTGCATTGGGGAGGCGCCTATGGAGTTTTCTTTTGGGGATATGGCATTTCGTGAGATTCCTTTTTTCTTTCTTTCTTTCTTTTAATAAGCTTTGTTAATTTAACAATCAAATGCAATCAAATAGCAATAATGAACCCAAAAAGAAGAGGGGGGGGGAGAAAATATTTCTTTTTTTCAAAAAACAGAAAAAACAAGGGGGAAAGGGGAAAGAGAAGGAAAAGGAAAACAAACAAGCAAACAAAAAGACAATTCAGAATACATAATTTCATTTCAGGAACACAAACCGTTATTTGAGTAATCTGTACATGTAATCTGTACAAGTTTATTCAAGGTATATATTTATTAAATGAAAAAATAAAGGCCTTTCTTTGTTTTCAGGAAGCCCCACCCGGCCAGTGGAATGGTGGGGTGGGTGCGCCTGCTTCCGCCTCTGGCTTGGCATCTTCACCAGCCTCCTGCCTGCTTCTCTGCTCCGCTGCCCCATCTCCAGGCTGCGGGGGCACTGGAGGGGGCACCCAGGCCGGGGGGCTCTCCTCGTCCTCCCCTCCTTCCTTGGGGGGCTCCTTCTCGTCCTCCTCCAGGTCCAGGCCCAGCTCGTGAGGGGGCACGGAGATGCCCAGCTTGGCTTCCACCCTCCAGAGCCTCCCCTGGACCTCCTGCAGGTTCTCCTTCAAGGTCTTGACGGACTTCAGGCAGTCGTGGCAGCTGCGGAGGTCTTTCTTCCCTGTGGGGAGAGGACCAGATGTTGAGGGTCCCGGGTGGAGGCCCCAGGGAGAGCCAGATCCTGCATCCTGCTTGCTGCAAACAGAACAGGAGGAACATTGGCAGCAGGGGGGGGGGAAGGGTTGTGTCATTTTGCAGAAAGCAAGCAGGGCATTTTTTTTGCTTTTGCTATTTTTATAGAATTGGAAGGGACCCCAGGGAGTCATGTAGACCCACCCTCTGCAATGCAAGGATCACAGCAAAACAATCCCTGACAATTGGCCAGCCAGCCTCTGTGTGAGTTGCTCTAGTCTCACTTGGCCCCGGGACGGGGGGCAAGGCAGGGCACCAAAGCCCCCACAGACATTCATCCATTGCCCCTCTCGGGCTCCTGAGGTTTCGGCAGCTGTTGTCTCCCCCCCACACACACACACAAAACCAACCCCCCACACATATACTCCAGATCTTTGCAGCTTGCTTAAGGACTAGCAACTTGCTTTTGTTTTTAAAATGGAAGCAGAGGTGCTTAGGAAGCTGGAGCAGACCCTTCTCCAGAGGAGGAGGAGGAGGAGGAGGAAGAGGAGGGTGGCACAGGGATCTTGTTGGGGGGGCAGGGGGAGCGGCCCACCCTCCCCCACTTACGTTCCCGGCGATGGCGAGACTGACGCTCCTGTGCTGCCCCCAGCTCTTGAATGAAGCCCAAAATCTCATGGTGGGGAATCGGGAAACTCGGAGCGGGTTGGGAGGAGGGTGGCTGGGCTTCCCCAGGTACTTCCTGGGAGGGGAGGGTGCCCAGGGGCTGGAGGGCCTTGGCAGGGCTTTCCGGATCGTCGCCTAAAAGAGAAACCCAGCAGGCCAGGAAGCGAAGGGTGGCCGTGTGCGCCCGACCCCACTCTGTCCCCCCCCCTCTCTCTTCGCTTACCATCCTCAACTGCCCCGCCTGGCTGTGGCTCAGCTCTGGGTGCCCGCCGAGGACAGCCTGGAAAAGAAAATAGCAGACCCTCCAAGTGTCCCTATTTCCCAGGGACAGTCCCGGATTTACAGAAGCCAGCCCAGTTTCTGATTTGATCCTGGAATGTCTCTCAGTAAGGGAGAAGGAGGTTCTCCTGCGCCATCACCCCCAGTGGAGAGCCAAGGAAGTCAAGCGCCACCTGTGCTTGCAGGTGAGCCTCCGTCCCACACACCTGTCTGCCAAGGCCTTTGCCCCTCTGCCACCTCGCCCCCCAGGCTCCTCTCTGCTGGGGTCTGTGCCAGCGCCCAGGGCAGGCAGTTCCCCGGACAGCCAACCCTTGGGGGGGCTTTTGAGCCCCCACCCACCCAAGACCCGCTCCTCACCTTCTCCGACAGCCGCCTCCTTTGGCCCACCTTCCTGCTTCCCCTTCTCTCGCTTTCCCTCCTCCCTGATTTCCGACAGCCTGCGAGGAAGAGAGGGAGTCTTCATGGCACCGAATATTCGCACCGTGATTTTATTTCATTCCTTTTTTAAAATTCATTGCCTTTGTGTGTGGTTCTCCCCCTCCTTTAATCCCCATGACAACCCTGGAAGGTGAGAGTCACTGGAGTAGCCTGGGAATCCCGGGGAGGGTGGCCAAGAGCTTTTCAGAGGGTTCCCACTCCAGCCCCCAATGCAGCCCCAACCCCACAGTCTCTCTGGCCTTCCCCCTCCCATCCTTGGCCCAACAAAGCCAAAGAGTCCCGAGTGGGGGGTCCCAGAGAGGCCCACCCGCTCACCTGTGGTCTTCCTCGTAGCGGGATCTGGAAGAGGAAAAGGAGGCGGATCAGACAGGCCCTTCCAAAAGGATCCCAGTCAACTAGCCGACCCACTGTTGGGCCACGCGGGGGGGTTGCCAAGGCAGGCTAAGAAGCAGGCGGCTCCCGTGCAGAGTTGGGGTTAGCACCCGAGTGGGAACAGGGTTGTTCTTTGATTACATGCTTATTATTACATATATTCATATCCTGCCTTTTTCCCGGACTGGGACTCAACTCAAGGCAGCTTGGGTAAAGGATAAAGGGACCCCAACCGTTAGGTCCAGTCGCAGACAACTCTGGGGTTGCATGGCACTCATCTCGCTTTACTGGCCGAGGGAGCCGGCATACAGCTTCTGGGTCATGTGGCCAGCATGACTAAGCCGCTTCTGGCGAACCAGAGCAGCGCACGGAAACGCCATTTACCTTCCCGCCGGAGCGGTACCTATTTATCTACTTGCACTTTGACGTGCTTTCGAACTGCTAGGTGGGCAGGAGCAGGGACCGAGCAACGGGAGCTCACCCCGTCGCGGGGATTCGAACTGCCAACCTTCTGATCGGCAAGCCCTAGGCTCTGTGGTTTAGCCCACAGCGCCACCCACTGTGTAAGGCAGCTTACACAACTCCAAACAGACAAAATGCAACAAGCTGAAAACGTATGAAATGCAATTGTTAAAAATCAAACTCCCAAAAGGCTTAAAACTGTGTTAGAATGGCCTTATTGGAGGCTGGTGGGCTCTCCTTCCTTGGAGGCTTTTAAGCAGAGGTTGGGACTCCTGTGCTCCCTGCATTGCAGGGGGTTGGACTAGGGTTGGGGGTCTCTTCCAACTTTACAGTTTTGATACACGATAATGCATTGCAGGAAGCTTTATCCAGCCTGAGGGCCGTTTTCCTTTCTGGACTACCTTCTGAGGGCCACATGCTGGTGGTGAGCTGGGCCAGGGCCAAAAGTGGCCAGAGTAACCAACATAAACTTTTACTTGGTGCATTACGTGGGTTTCTACACACACAAACACCTCTTTTCCATCAAGGCAAGCAAAAGGAAGGATCAGACACATCCCCAGAGAGGATGCAAAGCAGGGCTGGCGAGGAGTGTATCTCACGGAGAGGTCCAGAGGGCCGCACTGATCCCCCCCCCACCTCCAAAGCCAGAGGTCTGCATTGGTGCAAAAGCACACAAGCTGAGCCGAGAACCAGAAAGAACCTCTGGAACGAACCACAGCAACACCTCGGCTTGAGGACAACCCCTGATTTTTCTCCTGGGCTTTACCTGCGGCAGCGGTGGTTGCAGGAGAACCAGCACTTCATCGTGCAACGGAGGAGGAGAGCAGCCTCTGCTCCAAACAGAGGAAATCATCCTGGAATCCTCGTAGATCTCCGGGGAACCGAGAGTGCCAGAATCTGTGGCCAGTTGTGAGGTCACCACCTGCTCAACCGTGGGCCAGAACACAGCCCGGTCTCTTCCTGCAATCCAGGGAAAGCACAACTCCAAACCAAACACGGAAACCTCTGCGCTTGTAAGGCGGATGTGCTTCCAAATGCCTCTTTAATGCCTCTGAATGTCCAGAGGTGGATCTCCTCGATCTTTTTCGGGGAGACAATTTTAATTTTATTGCAGGGGTCAGCAAACTTTTTCAGCAGAGGTCCGGTCCACTGTCCCTCAGACCTTGTGGGGGGCTGGACTATTTTTGGGGGGGGTGAACGAATTCCTATGCCCCACAAATAACCCAGAGATGCATTTTAAATAAAAGGACACATTCTACTCATGTAAAAACACGCTGATTCCCGGACCGTCCGCGGGCCAGATTGAGAAGGCGATTGGGCCAGCATCTGGCCCCCAGACCCTAGTTTGCCTACCCACAGTTTAAACCTTTACTTAAATTTCTCTTCTACTAGCAGCCAGCCAGGCTTGTATTACCGCCCTCAGAAGGTGGTGGGCTCTCTTCCACTGAATGCTTTTAAGCAGAGGTTGTGTGCCCACCCGTCAGGGATTCCTGCATGGCAGGGGGTTGGACTTGATGACCCTTGGGGTCCCTTCCAGCTCCACGATCCTATGATTTTATGGGATCCTGGAAGGACCCGGGGGGGGGGGAGCTTTTCAGACAAATCGGCAAACAGCACTGGTGGGGAAATGAAGCAATAAAATTGGCCTAAGGCTTGAGACACAAACTCCTTTTCTAACTGGTTGGCATGGTTTTACTATGGGCATGGCTAATAAAACAAAAACAGAGGACTCCCCTCACATTATTTTTTGTTGTGGTGGTTGTTAATTTAAACTGTTTATCCCTTTAATAACTTATTGTGTCATCTATGGATTTAAGTCAGGATCTATCCACGTCTTGTGCCCCTCTCTGTGCCCCGACTGGGCCAGGCTAGAAGACTGGAACACCTTCAGCTCAATCCGGATAACTGGACTCACAACTGTGTGTCATGAGCACCTGTACTAACTTCAGAGGTCTAATAAATGCGGTGGCTACATTAACTTGAAACAGTTCTTCTTTATTTCTACAAGCTACAATATATACAGATTATACAGCCTGTGTGGCTAAGTTCCTTCCACACATCTTATCTACAGCAGAGATAGAATAGAAACAGTCTGTCTGACTGTCTGTCTGTCTGTCTCAACAAGACATAGCACAGAGAAGTTAAATAGGGAGATCAAAGACTCAGTTCCCTCTCCCTTCTCTCAGACCACAAGTCATACGATTCTCGCAAAGGGAGGGGTGAAATGCTAACATCATCATCTGGTTGATATTTTGCATACATTACCTAAACACCAGTTTCTGGGTGGTATTCTCCATTATTTCCCCCGCATGTTGTCGTTACCTGTTTACCCACGAGACCAAAATACCCCACATGTGCGCACTCGACCACTTCGATCGGTAGAATTGCCATTGCCACAGGTGCCACATAATCTCCGTTCCATCTTTGTAAGAATTTGGCTGTTTCGTGTGGCGGCACCTACACCTTGGGAACTCCCTGCCTGTTGACATCGAGCAGGTGCCTCCGCGGTGCTCTTTAAGGAGCCTCTTAAAAGCATCCTTGTTTAGAGAACTCTGTCCAGGTGCTTAGAAAGTGGAGGTGAGCTGTAATCTGTTTCAGTATTTTTACTTTTTCTAAGTTTTAAAGTATTGTTGTAAATTATTCTTTTCGTTTTATCTCTTTGTAAGCGTCTTTGGGGCGTTTCCCCCCCCCCCTTAAAATCAAGGACTGTATAAATTGTATGAAAAAAAATTAATAAAGGTAAACAAATGTTGAAAGAATTTCATTTTAGAAAAAAAGCTGGTTCCTGAAGTAGGAAGGACTCCTCACAATATGTTCACTCACATCTGTTTTTTGATGAGGACCACAAAATAGCTGCTATTAGGTGTGATATCAAAAAGTATGGTGTTTTCAGCCAGAATTCGCCAGAACTCAGCTCCGGCACCTCTCAGGTGGGCGCCATTGCCGTTATAAGAGACCAAAGGGGAAGTTCATGGTGAGTTCCGGCACCTCTTTTTCTAGAAAAATAGCACTGGATGTTTTCAAGGCAGACAAAAAAGTTTCTCTTGATTATAAAATGTCCCTGAATCCTTGAGGGGACATCACAGCCTGCTGTTTCCTCTCTTCGCCACAGTGAGGCGCTGCCGACTCAAGCACATATTGCCATCCAACCTTAATTGCTCCATCCCAGGAATGTCTACTCAGATTAAACAAAATAAAATAAAAAATTCCTTCCAGTAGCACCTTAGAGACCAACTAAGTTTGTTCTTGGTATGAGCTTTCGTGTGCATGCACACTTCTTCAGATCTTCAGATATCTGAAGAAGTGTGCATGCACACGAAAGCTCATACCAAGAACAAACTTAGTTGGTCTCTAAGGTGCTACTGGAACGAATTTTTTATTTTACTTTATTCAGATTAAGCAACTCCCACTGGCCTCAAGAGAACTTCCTTTCAACTGGCCCGCTGGTTTAATCTGGCCCCTGTGGCAGTTTATTTCCTGGGGTTAAAAAAAAGCTCAACAACTTTGGGGTAAAATAAAAAAACTCAACAACTTCAATCCTAAAAAAAAAGGAAAGCAACTTTGGTTGGCCCTTTGGCCGGCCCTCACGGCCCTTCATTTCATCAAATCTGGCCCTCTTTGAAAAACGTTTGGACACCACTGCGGAACTGTGTGTTTGTCTGTGTGCAGGGCTGCAGCTGAGAATACGCGCAGCCCTTGGGCAAAGCTCTCTCCTCCTCCATGCATTTGTTTAATCGCCTTTTAAAGCCATTCCAGATCGGTGGCCATCCCTGCCTCATGTGGGAGGGGGTTCCCGCTGGCAACAGGGTGCTCCCCCTCACCACAGAAGTCATTTGGGACAGAGGTGAATCTAGGAGCACCCCTTTAAACTACGCAACTGTCCCTTCAGGGGCACAGCAACCCTGTCCAGAACTGTTGAACTCAATTCCAGGACATGGGAACTTCTCAACCACAAAGTCTCCATCCTACCAGTGTTATAAGAAAAAGAACTGCTCCTTTATCCCTGATGGGGTATCCAAGAGCCTGTACAGAGTTCTTATGTAGGTTCTCTATCAGTAGGAGGAAAATAACAGAGGCCAACCAGAGAATATTGAGAAGCAAAGCAGCTAGTAAGCCTGATCTTTATTAAACTGTTGCAACAGGGTCCCCCGCTCACCCCACGCAGGGAGGGAGGAGAGGAACCTAGAACAATGGTGTGCAAGCTCTTATATAGACATTTGAAAACTGCCTCCCCTGTAGCTCAAGACCACCCCCCAAAACATCATACATACATCACTGAAGGGCGGTCTACAGCAGAAAACCTGTGTGTCAGGATACCTCATAATGGTCACTGGTTGCTTTTACCTGGGCATCCTGGCCATTCTTTTGTGATGGTAAATACTCAGTTCCTGAATCCAGGTCACAGGCTCACCCTATTCATACACAGATACGCCCTTAAGACAGGATTTGTGAGCAAAGAGACAATGGAGAGGCCTTCCCATTCCTTCCTCCTTGCAGAGAAACATCTGAGGTCAATTAGGGAGAGTCAACATGGTTTCAGGATTGCTCTCCTGTGCTAATTCAGACACATAGTTTATATACAGGTAGGTAGCTGTGTTGGTCTGCCATAGTCAAAAAAAAATAAAACAAAATTCCTTCCAGTAGCACCTTAGAGACCAACAAACTTAGTTGGTCTCTAGGGTTACTGGAAGGAATAGTTTATATACCTATGTATGTGTTTGCCTTGTAGATTTATGAACATATGATTTATATATATGAGATCTTAGAATTCCTATAACACCAGGATTCAGGATCAAGTTTGTTGGCCCTTGTCCAGTGCACCAGAGCACCCGGGCACCTGTTTAAAACAGTCAGAGCCTCTCCTGAATGATTCAGATGTCACAGAGAAACAGAACAGGGTGCCAGCAGCGTACTGACAACACCCTGCCCCAAACCTCACAATGACCGCTCCCAATAGCTTCCTTTAGTTATTCAACAGCCCTGGGCAGGGCTGACCCACTCATGAGGCAAGGTGAAGTGACCGCCTTGGGCGGCAGGATCCACAGGGGCAGCAGGTCTGGCTTCCAAGGGGTGCATCACCCGCTGCCACGGTGGTAAAAGCTCCGGCACACTCCTTGGAGGCCGGATCTACCAGCTCCTGTGTGCCCCCCCCCATGCTGCCTCTAAAGTGGCCTTTCTGCAAATAGGAGGTGCTGCTGCTCTCCTCCTCACCTACTTCCTGATGTAGATCATGGAATCATAGCATTGGAAGGGACCACAGGGGTCATCTAGTCCAACCCCCTGCAATGCATGAGTCTTTTGCCCAATGCTGGGCTAGAACCCTTGACTCTGAGATTAAGAGTCTCATGCTGAGCTATCCCAAACAGATATTCACTCACCTCTTCTTTCCTGATGGGGGGGGAGGTGGGGCACCATTTTGTGGTTCACCTCGGGGGTCAAAACGTATCGCAGCCCTGGGGTGCCCATTATGGGAAACCAGCAAGCACAATCCGAGCACAAGAGCAGCACTCTCCCCTCCTGTGGTTTCCAGAAACTGGCAATCAGAAGCACGGCTGCCTCGTCACTATGGAGGCAGAGCGCAGCCACTGTGGCTACTAGCCCTCTCCTCCTCCATGAATTTGCCCGGTTCCCTTTCGAAGCCATCCAGATTGGTGGCCATCACTGCCTCCTGCGGGAAGGGGATGTAGTTGGACGCCACACGGGCCCCCTTTGGCCTGATCCAGCAGGGCTCTCCTTCTTTTTTTGCATAAATATGATTTATATTTACACAGGCAACCGTGTCCTTAAACACAGCGGGGATAAAACATCAAACGTAATTCAGCTACAAGGCAGTGCCAACATAGAAGCACGTGCTGACTCCCAGAACGGGATCCGTGCTGAGCGAAAGCACAAAACCTGGACAAAACTGGAAAGGAGAGGGAAATGCAATGGTGGGATTCTGCTCGTCAGCTCTGGGGCTTTCCCCCTTCCGGGCAGCAGAACTGCTGCCCTCTCAGCCCAACACAGGAGAAAGTCAAGAGGGCAATGACAGCAACAATATTAAATAATGACACGGCCATAATAGTGATTTTTCCCAGTGCAAAAAAAAGGAAGGTTGACAGATCTGGGGATTAGCAAAGGAGCAAGCATCGTCATAGGACTTTTCATAACAACATCAGGACAACAGCAATAATAATAATAATAATAATAATAATAATAATAATACCCTAAATCTTAGCGAAACAGCCATGCTAATAAAGACAAAAATAATGGCAATTATTTCCCCATCAGTATCTCTTTAAAAGGGAGACATTCTCTCTCTCCGTGTGTTTTTGTCTCTCCTTTTCCCTTCCTCCTTCCGGCCCCTCCTTCCCTCCTCCGGAAGTGACGCGACAGCCCGCCTTCTCCCGCTCGGCTTCCCGGAGGAAGTGACGTCGTCCTCCTGCCAGCCGGCCTGCGCGCGGCCTGGCATCCTCCCTCCTCCTCCCTTACGCCCACCCTCCGCCGGATGTGACGCGCGGGTTGAGTCAGGGCCCAGTGGGCGGCCGACGAGGCGTTTCCGTTTCCGGTGGCTGGAGGCTGGGGGTGGGTGAGGGACTTTTGAGTGGGGGGGGAAGAGAGAGAGAGAGAAAGAAAGGAAGGAAGGAAGAAGGGAGGAAGGGAGGAAAAAAGGGAAAGGGAGACAGGGGGCAGAGAGGATAGAGGAAAGCGGGGCGCGGAGGGAGGAGGAAGAGGAGCAGCCCGGGCGGAAGGACGGAGCCCCGAGGCGGAGGCGGCTCAGGTGAGAGGCAGGAGGCGGCGGCCTTGGATTTGGGGAGGGGGGTCGGGAAGGGGGTCTTGGGAGCTCGAGGGGAGGGGAGGGGGCCCTGGACTCCCCCTGGGTGCCCCCCCCCCACCCAAGAGGGGCTTCCAGAGGGCGGTGAAAGGGGGTCGAGGGGATGAAGCTCAGTCTCTCTCGGCCTTTCCGCCAGGCCTACCTCGCAGGGCTACGGGGAGGGTGGATTCCTGGGGGGAGAGAGGCATGCTCAGCAAATATAATATTGATATGCCTCTTTGCTCAATGTTGAAAATCAGCATGTAATTTAAAACAAGACTTTGGAGGGTGCAGAGGGAGGTGTCATTCAGAGGGGGGGACAGGGGTGAGGAGGGGGGGTGTTCCCTCTCACGTTACACACACACACATTTATACCACACACTCATGGGGCGTTTGGTATTACTTCACCCTCGTGTGGCACTGCCAAACGTTCAGAGGACTTTGCGTAATACCTGCTTGCAATCCTTACAATGGCCCTGCAAGGTAAATCTGCATTCTTGCTTCCTCCTCCCCCCCAAAAAATGCAGGTGGGGAGGGGGGTTGTTTGTGTGCAAGTGGCTTTCCTAGTAGGCCCCCTAGTTTGCTCACGGCCGAGGCGAGATTTGAACCAGGGGCTGCCCCGTTTACACTGCACCGGGTCTCAATATATACTTTAGGTGTGTAAACCTGTGTCTGAGGAACAAAATGTGAACATGCAAGAGGGATGCTCTGTAGTGAGGGGTTGGAGAGAGAACTAGGGCAGAGGGATGGCAGTGGCTGTGGTTGCTGCTGCATTGCTGCTGTTATTGTTCTTGATTGACCCCAAACGGAGCAGTTACAGTGAGGAAATCCCTTCCCCAAAAATGTGGGGGAAAGGTTTGGGGAGGAGCTTAGGCAAGTTCAAGGAGGAGGAGGAGATCTAAAGCTTCCAAGTTCAGGAGCAGCGTGCTTCCGAATGCCAGTTTCTGACACGGCAAAGCCAACCACAGGGTGGTGGTGGAGGAGGAGGAGGAGGAAAAGAACGTGCTTTATTCTCGCAGCCATCCTGCGAGGTAGGTCAAGTAACAAGACGGCACCCAGCCGAAGCCACCGCCTTGGAATTTGAACCCGGGCGTGAATCTTAACTCTGGGCTGCGTATACTCTTGCACTGGGAGAGAGGGTTGCCTTTAGGTGGAACTGGGCTCTGGAGGTAGCTGCCTGCCTTCCTCTGCCCTCGAAATCTTCGGAGCCAAGGCTGTCTTTTTCCTTCCAGTGCTGGGAGGCGAAGGGTGTTCTTCCGCAGGGAGTGGGGCCCGTCCCCCCCCCCCTTGTAGGGAGTGCCAGGCGCTCTGCAGGAAGGCTTTGGAGCATTGTTAGAGCGCAGGGAGCAGGTAATCCCTTTATGACTCCCCCCCTTATCATTTTTTTGCGGCTCAGTCAGAAGAAGGAAGGAAAAATCTTCCTCTCTCAAATCCCAGTTGTTGGGCTGTAGGGGGGGATGTTCTCTTGGCTTAAAATAGTCTCTCGGTGACTTCACTGTTCAAACACGGGTGTGGTGGAGGGAGAGGAAGCCAGGAAGAAAAGGTCTCTGGGGGAGGACCGGCTGGAGAGGCTCATGGGCCCCCACCAGCCATCCTGTGAAGGCTGCCAGACCCAGCAGCTTTCCTGCAGGCGTGTGTGTGCGGTGCATGTCTGCTGATAAGGGTTTGGCCTCTGCATTCACAGCCTTTCCAGTGGGGTCGGGAAGGCCTTTTCTAACACTGGCTCCTGGGATGCCCTCCCCACTTCCCCCTGTGGCTTTGCCCTGCTTCCAAACGGAGCCCCCACTCCCGACCCCATGCTGGTGAAACTCCCCTCCCTGCTCAGGGGCCTCCTCTGTCCTGACTTGCCCCTTTGGCAGCCACTGCGCTTAGGGGGCTGTTCTGGGAGCAGGGATTGAGCAGCCCCCCTGCCTGCTGTGGGTGGACCTGTGATGGCTGTTTGGGAAATGGCTTGCTTGGGGAATGCCGTCCAGAGACTGGTCTGAGTATTGCTTCCAGGGCAGGGAGCCCACAGGGACACGGAAGGCCACCCATCAGTGGATTGGGCTTGATGGGGGTTTTATCAATATGGAATACAGTGGTGCCCCGCTAGACGAATGCCTCGCTAGACGAAAAACTCGCTAGACGAACGGCATTCGTCTAGCGGAAGCTGCCCCGCAAGACGAAAAAGTCAATGGGGCTGCTTCGCAAGACGAAAAATTTTCGTCTTTTTTTTTTCGTTTAGCGGAGCGCGGCTGTCATTGCCGCTTCGCTAGACGAAAAAACCGCTAGACGAAAAAATTCATAGAACGAATTGTTTTCGTCTAGCGGGGTACCACTGTAATCTGAATCAGACATGGATATTTCTCCTTCTTCTGGTGGGACTTGGGTTTGTTCCACACACACCCCTGGCCTGCCCCATAGTTGCTGGTCCAGGGTGGGAGGCCAACCCCCTAACTGAGCGCCCTCCCAACTCAGGAGAACTTCCCCCACTCACCCACCTCTCTCTTTTGGCTCTAAATCTTTGCTGGTTGCTGGCTTGCCATTTTCTTGGGGTAAAGGGCAAGATCAATAAGTATCATCTGGCGACACTGACAATTATTTGTGGTTGTGAGTTGGCGATGGGGGATCCCTCTTGTGATGTCTGCTTGTGACAAAGTCAAGGAATTCTGCATGGTGGTTATCCTGGGCTGAGAAAGTTCAGCAGCTAATAAGTCCTAGAAAGTACTCATGGTCTCTCTCCCTCCCTCTCTCTCTCCTCCCCCTCTACCCTTGGAACATCCAGCAGGAGCAGAAAAATGAAGGCAGGCTGCCCCATTGTGGAGAAGCCAGAAGGCGGAGGAGGTAAGGACTCTGATCCCTTGGGCTCTGTGAATTCAGAGGCCGGACTTCTTCTGAGAAGCTTGACGCCTTCTTTGTCTGTGAAGAAACTGTCCTGTCTTCTCCTTCCTGGAGATGTTATCTTGGCAGGTGCCATTGCTTCAGGACTGATCCAGGCTGTTGGCCTTGCAGCTTGATTTAGGGGGCTCTCCAGGCAGGACAGCAAAGTGATAAGGTGGTTTGGGGGAGGGGGTGGAGAGACACTGCAGAGGCGCTTTGACTGCGTAGTGGTGACCATGTCAGTCCACGAGTCTTGAGACCGCTTGGAACTGTTGATGATGTGAAGCAGGACGGAGGAACAGGACTCCAACTGCCACTGACCTCCTTGCCATTGGCCAGTTGCCATGCTGGTTGCCCTGCAGGGTCTAGAGGGCCTCACGGGTTCCTGATCCCTGGTGTCAAAGAAGCCAAAATGGTGTGAGGGCCAGGGGCTACACAATGCTTCCTCCTGGGATCTTGCACCTTGGAAGCAGCAATAGCTTTAGAGGCCAATTAGGCTTAATAGCCAGGTGACCCCCAACAGAGGCTCTCTGCATGGAAAGAACGTGGCTCTTTGAGAGTTGGGACCCTCGTTCCTCTTCTTCCCCTGAAGGCTCCCTCTGTCTTTGGCCTTCTCTCCAGGCTACCACTTCCCGGACTGGGCCTACAAGACGGAGTCCAGCCCAGGCTCCCGCCAGATCCAGCTCTGGCACTTCATCCTGGAGCTGCTGCAGAAGGAGGAGTTCCGGCACGTCATCGCCTGGCAGCAGGGGGAGTACGGGGAGTTTGTCATCAAGGACCCCGACGAGGTGGCGCGGCTGTGGGGCCGGAGGAAGTGCAAGCCCCAGATGAACTACGACAAGCTCAGCCGGGCCCTCAGGTGAGGGGTAGCAGGGTGCGGGCCCAGGGAATGTGGGAGTTGAGGGCCTGAGTAAGAGGGCCTTTGTCTTTTCAGCAAAGTCATCCCTGTCCTGTTTGAAATGGGCCCTGGTGGAGATTTCTGCAAGGGCAGAAGGCTGGGCTCTTCTCTGGCTCTCTCTCTGGCTCCTAAGTAGGGCAACATGAGATACGTGCTCTCTGTGGTTTGCGGGGTTCTGCAACCTGAAGTGCTTCGGGTGCAATCCTAGGCCTGCGTCCCAAGCGATAAGGAGTCCTTTCGAAGGCAGAAGGTTTTCCTTTGGGAATTGTGCTGTCAGCCTTCCAGGAAGTTTCCTAATCCTGTTCTGCGTCTGCTCGTGAAAGTCCAGAGGGCGGAGGGTACAAAATGGATCCCTAGATCAGCCACAGCTGGCTTCCTGGGATTCAGTTGCCTCATTGTGGAAGTGAGGCTTGAACGTAGGCATGCTGTTTAGGGTGGCACACAAAGTTTCAGGCTTGTAGATTTGGAAGGGATCCCAAGGGTCCACTTGTCCAACCCCCTGGAGTGCAGGAACCGCAGTTAAGTCATAAGAACATTGGAAGAGCCTGACGGTTGGCTGAGGTCCTGGGGGGTCATTTAGTCCAGCATCCTGTCCCCACAGTGGCCAGCCAGGTTGTCATTCAGAGGCACTTATTGCCTCCCACAGTGGCGGGAGAACAGCCATCAGGGTTAGCAGCAACCATTCAGGGGTCTCTCTAAGCTGAAAGGTTCAGGGTCTTACAATCTTGGCTGTTTGGGCCTTGCAAGTTACTCTGGCGGAGGGGGCAGTCCTTGACTGAGAAGCCCCTTCCTGGAGACTCTGGGCTTGAGAGGGCTGACTGGCGAACAGGCTTGTTCAGACAGGAGAAGAGGGCATGAGAGCCATCCTCAAATAGCTGAAGAGCTGTCACATGAAAGAGGCAGCGAGCTTGTTTTCTGCTGCCCCAGAAGATAGGACCCAAACCACAGATTCTAATTTTGACTAAACATCAGGAGGAACTTTCTGTATCCAGTGCAGGAGTCTGGCTGGTTCCTGCCATGGGCTCTGCTTCCACGATGCATCCTAGGCAGACCTCTGTTAGGGCTGCTGGGGTGCCCCTTCCGGGTCCTCTGCAAGGCTCCCTGCATTCCTGTCCTCGCCCCCTCCTCCTCCCGATGAGGCAGCCAGAGCTGTTGAGCCAGCGCCAAGACCTGAGGGCGCACGCCATGTGGTGAACAGGTTGCCTCTTCCCTCTGGCTTCTGTCCCCAGGAGGTGGTGGCTGAGCAGACGGGAGCCCACAGACTTGGCTGCCGCTCTGCCCTCTGCTCAGCTCCTCGGTGGCGGAGGCCGAGATCAGCAAACAAGGCGGCAACCTGTGCACAATGGGAGAGGAAGGAAGTAACAGGTCGGAGGATGCAGGCCCAGCCATTGATCCCAGGGAGGAGGAGAGGCTGAGCCCTGCCCTTGCCGCCTCCAGGAGCCTCCAAATGGCACCGGGGAGACAAAGCAGCACGACTGGCCCAACAGGTTGACAGGAGGAACCCGTCTCCCATTTTGTTCTTCCCTTCAGGCGCCTCTTTCAGGAGCAGCGGAAGTTGCCTTCTGTCTTACCCAGTATTGACAACACTGATGGGCAGCATTAGCAGCTTGCCCGGTTGTGGTCTGTGAGGACGTTCCTCTGCCCTGGGCCCAGGAATCTTCTGCATACAAAGCAGGCGTTCCATTAATGAGCTCCATCCCTGCCTGTAAAAATAAAGGAGGGTTCTAGGTGTTGCAGTCTTGTGCCAAGGCAGACTCTTGGTCCATCTAGCTCACTGTTGTAGACACTGACTGGCATCAGCGGCTCTCCAGGGTTTCAGGCTGGGGACGTTCCCAGCACTAGCTGGCCATGCCAGGGATTGAACCCGGGCCCTTCTGCAGCCAAAGCAGGTGTTCTCACCACTGAATTACAGCCCCTTTCTTACAGATCAACCAAGATTCCAGTCCTGGTGTTTCCAAATAAAGGGCTGATCTCAGTAGGAATGTGGGAGGCTTCCAGGGATTCTGCAGGCAACCCCAGTGCTTTCCCCACCGAGCTGCCTGGACGTAGCATTCCTCACGGTTAGCTGGCGCCCTTATTTCCTTCCTTCCTTTAACCTTTTGGCAGATACTACTATAACAAGCGGATCCTCCACAAGACGAAAGGGAAGAGGTTCACCTACAAGTTCAACTTCAACAAGCTGGTGATGCCCAACTACCCCTTCATCAACATCCGGCCAACAGGTAAGAAGAAGGGCATTGAGCGCCTCTCCTCCTTGCCAGGTGGAGGACGTGGGGCCACCCATTGCGGGTCCATCCCAAGAGCAGGGGAAGGAATACGGGGACCATGGAGGTTGGGGGAGAACTTCAGTTCACTTCCCATGGAAAGGCAAACCAGCGTCAACTCAGACTTTCCCTCGGAAGGTGGAGGACTCGCCTCCCTTGGTGGTTTTCAAACCCTACAATTCTGTGTTTTTGTTACTGCGGAAGAAAGAAGCTGCTGTCTTGGAACAACATTAGGGCTCCTGCAGGAACAAGTCTGGGCAGTTGCTGCCTGGTGTTGCTTGTTCCAGTTCCCTTTCTTCTTCCTCTCGGGTCCGCCCTGCACTCGCCTCTCTCTCTCTCTCTCTCTCTCTCTCTCTCTCTCTCTCTCTCTCCTTCCCTCCCTCCTTCCCTCCCTCCTGGCTGCCTGGGGCTGGCACTGAGCAGGCAAGGAAGGTGCTGGAGTCCTGGAATGCCTCCCAGTGTGATTGCAGCTTGTTTTCTTTCTTCTCCCCTGTGGGGAGGTTGACGCAACAAACCTGTTTGGCCCTTGCCTCCTTTGCCCTCACCCCAGATATTGGCACTTCCTTTCTTGTGGGAAGTGGCAGCCTAGGTGGCGTGTGGGTCTTTGTGCCTGAGTGTTTCCCCTACGCAGGAAAACGGGAGGCCACACCAGCCATTCCTGGCCAAAGAGGATTTTTCTGTTGTTGTTGCTGCTGCTACTGGTGCTTTTTTATCCCACAAAGTGGCATATATGGTTCTCCCCTCTTCTCATTTAATCCCCACAAGAACCCTGTGAGGTAGGTTAGGCCGAGAGGCAGAAACTGGCTCCCAAGGATACATGGTGAGCTTTCCTGGCTTGAGTGGGAATTCGAGCCCTGGTCACGCCCACCCCCTAATAAAAATTATTATTATTATTATTATTATTATTAATACTCTGCCCATCTGGCTGGGTTTCCAGCCAGAAAATTAACTATTAAAATACAACAGTCTATTAAACATTAAAAGCTTCCCTAAACAGGGCTGCCTTCAGATGTCTTCTAAAAGTCTGGTAGTTGTTTTTCTCTTTGACATCTGGTGGGAGGGCGTTCCACAGGGCGGGTGCCACTACCGAGAAGGCCCTCTGCCTGGTTCCCTGTAACTTGGCTTCTTGCAGGGAGGGAACCGCCAGAAGGCCCTCGGAGCTGGACCTCAGTGTCTGGGCAGAACGACGGGGGTGGAGACACTCCTTCAGGTATACAGGGCTGAGGCTGTTTAGAGCATTAAAGGTCAGCACCAACATGCGAAAGGCTCCTTACAGACCCTCTTGGGCATTACAGTTGGCAGAGTGGGGGCCTCATGGCTGTGTTCAGGGGGTGGGCTGCGTCTGGGTTCTCCTTGGCAGCCCCCTTTCCACAGAAGTGCATTTGGCACCTTCCTGGTACAGTGTCTGCCATACACTGCAGACTCACCTTTTCACCCTGGGCCTTTGACCCTGGAGATACCTCTGTGTGTTTCCAGGTCCCACCCTATTCCTGTAATTGGTTTTGAATAATTGAATCTTAAAACTGTTGCCACCTGCCCTGGAACCTGGCGGTGAAGGGCAGGCAAGAAGTGGAATAAATAAGAGTGACGATTGTGATAATTTCTGTGGCCTGGGGATGCTCCTTGAGGCAAGCCCCTGCAGAAGCCCGCCTGCCCCTCGTAACGCTGAGACAGGCCTACATTCCTCACGACCCTCCATCTCCTTCTTCCTCAGGTGTCGTCCCCCAAAGCGCCCCTCCTGTCCCGTCGGCCTCGTCCCACTTCCAGTTTTCCCCACTGGACAGCCACTCACCCACCGAGGACGCCCAGCCCAGCCGCTTCTCCGGCCGGCCCCTCGCCTCGTCCGGCCAGGAGACCCTGAACAACGGTGGCCGCGGCGAGAAGTCTTCTCCAGCTCCAGAGCTGGAGGGAGGGTCTCCGGACTGGCGCCACGGAGTGGACCTGCTGGCATCCCGCAATTCCGCCGCTGCCGCTGCTTCCGCAGGTGGGGTGAGCCACCAGAAGCGCAAGCCGGACTTGGTGCTGCCCCTCTTTGGACGGTCGGGGATGTACCCCGACCCGCATAGCCCTTTTGCCGTCTCCCCACTGCCGACCCGTGGAGGGGTCCTGAATGTCCCCATCTCGCCGGCCCTGTCGCTGACCCCCACCCTCTTCTCGTACAGCCCCTCCCCGGGCATGAGCCCCTTTGCGGTGGGGGGCAGCTGCTTCTCCTTCAACCCCGAGGAGATGAAGCACTACCTCCACTCGCAGGCCTGCTCTGTCTTCAACTACCACCTCAGCCCGCGGACTTTCCCCCGCTACCCGGGCCTTCTCATCCCACCCTTCCCCTGCCAGCTGCCTCCGGAGGACCCGGCCCAGTTCCCCATCAAGCTGCAGCCCCCGCCTGTCGGCCGCAAGAACCGAGAGCGTCCAGAGAGCGGCGGCAGGCCCGGGGCCCCTCCGCCATCCTCCCCCCAGATCAAGGTGGAGCCCCTGCTGGACCGCCAGGAGCCCGAGGGCAGGGAGTCCCCAGGGAGAGAGGGGGGGTGCCAGCCAGCCTCCAAGTCGCCCACCTGCAAGAGCGCCCAGGAACAGCGGGAGAAGACCCTCTTTGCGCGGCCCGTGGCCCCCTCCTGGCCGGTGGCGGCGGCAGCAGCAGCTACAGCGGCTCACCCCCCAGCGCCCTCCCAGGCTGACCTTCTGGCCGATGAGAAGAAGCCCAAGCAAGAGGACGTCTCGGTTGAGAAGCCCCCGCGAGAGACGATGGGGGAGCCAGCGGGGGCCCCGGAGAAGAGGGAGGACTCCGCTGCTGTGATGCCCCCCAAGCTGCGCCTCAAGCGGCGCTGGAACGACGACCGGCAGGCGGAGGGCCTCAAGGAGGAGCAGGGGGGCAGGAAGCCCTACTGGGGAGCCCTGGACACCCCACACATCCTCCTGGCCCCCAAAGCTGCCGTGGATACTTAGGACTGCAGAGGCCCCATGGCAGTGGCGGTGTTTGTGTGTCTGCTTGTAACGTAGCAAGATTTGCCTAGCCAGGTGGGAAGGGGACCGAGAGGAAAAGGAGGAGTGGGGGGGCTAGAATGGTTTTATGAATTCTAGGGGGTTTGTGTGTGTGTGTGTGTGTGTGTGTGTGTGTGTTGCAGGCAAAAAGCTGTTTGTGTCAAGGCCTGCCTTGTGTGCAGCCATGTGGCCCCGTCCACGGCCACTGACCTGCCTCCTGGCAGGCTTCCACTGACGTGAAGAGACTATTTTCTCATGAATTCTGCCCCCCCTCTTCCCTTACGGTCTTTTACAGAAGCAAGAATCTGTCTGAATGTACATAGTTCTTTTCTCTGGAGGTGGGGGGGCAGTGGGGGGGGGCGGGTGGACCAGGCGTAGGATTTCCTAGCCATTCAGAACTGGAAATGTGTCTCGTATCAAGCTAGGAAAATGCTTTATTTAGCCACCAGGACATCGCACTGTCTTTGATCCTTTTCAAGAGCGGGGGTAGCAGGAAGAGGAGACGGAAATGATACTCGGCAGAGCTAGTGGCTGCCCCCTGGGGCAGGGGAGCCTGGGTCTGAGCCGGCTGGAATGAGGGCTTGGCAACCATAAGTGTTACTTTCGGGACTTTGCGGGGAGGGAGGGGGACACACCGAATGGTCACGTTTTTTAACAAAAACTTTTTTTGAAAAATATTGAAGAAGCCATGATGAGCAATTGTAAAACCTTTTCAGGGATGTGCAAGGAATGTGGTTGTAAACGAAAACCTTGAATGCCTTTAACAAGACCCCCCCCTCTTTAATTTCCCTCGGTGGCTGTGGGCAAGGGGCGCTGGGGGGCAACTGAGCGGAGAAGCGGCTGGGAGCTCCCACAGAATGACTATCGGGGCGTCTATTTCTCCCTCCCTCTTTTTTGGGAGCTGGGGGAGGGCAAAGCTCCCCCAGCCTTTTCCGTCTTGCCTTAACTGCCCGCTTTGGAGACAAGCGCTGGGAAACGGAGAGGCTTCTACCTGGTGGGGGGCAGGGTGGGGGGGTGTTGTTTTCTACTTTGGGCCCGGAGAGGGGACACGTAGCTCAGGGTGCGAAGATGGGCCTGGGTCCTTCTTGCGGTTGCAGCATGGCGGCAGTGCCAGAGAGCTAGGAGCAGAGTTGGGCAGGCCAGATTGGGTCGCCCATCTTCTGGTGCCTGTGGGCACTGTCCTAAAATCCAAGGGCGTGTGGCGGGCAGGGCACCCCTGCGGCCGCTCCTCTTCCCCCTCTGCCAAGGTGGCCCAAGGAAAGGGAGAAAGCATGTGCATGCACTTCTTTGACTCTCCAAGGGTGACCCCGCAGAGAGGGGGAGGTCATGAGAGGGGTCCCCCAGTGCCACTGAGAAGGTGAGGATCCCCTTCCTTCCTTCCTTCCTTCCTTCCTTCCTTGCACTTGCTGGGATTTGTGGGCAGTTGTGGCCCCAACACAGAGATCACCCCTGTGCAAACTCTTGAATGTCCCCTTGTCAGCCCCCGCACTTCCTCTCTGCCCCCCTACAGCTGACCAGGTTCGGTGAATTCCTGGTGGGGTGCGGCTGGAGGACATCAGGGAAGCTGTTGGCTACCAGTTTCATTTAAAAGACTGGCAAGGATTACCAAGGAAAATACTGTAGCTATGTTTTGGGGGTGGGAGTTTTGGGAACGGGGAAGATCTCGCCGCAGTGTCGTGGGCTGTGCCCCCTCTTCTGCCACGAGCGCTGTGGCTCTTGCTGGGCTTCACGCAAGCTCAGCCCCACCCCCCGCATCCTGCGCACGAACAGCCTTACGAACCTTGGAGTTGGGGGGTGGGGGGCTGCAGGTCTTTTCCCCGGACAGGCAGGGTTTGGCGGAGGTGGGCTCAAAACTCAGGGACTGAAACATGACGGCCTTTTCTTCTTCTTCCTCCTCCTCCTCTTCAGATGAGTACATGCAAACCTTCAGTCTATTGTACCCAAGTGCCAGACTCCACGTCAGGCGGGGCTGGGGAGCAAATCCTGTTTGGGGGGGGGTTGCGCGTGAGAAATCCCGTTTGCACTTCTTCAGTGAGAATTTGTGTCTTAAAAAAACAAAAAGCCCTAACCTTTGCTGTCCCTTTTCTCCTCTGCCTCCTTCCCGTCGATAGCCATGGCAGTGCAGAGTGGGTGACGAAAGGGCTCAGGGTACCAGAAGGGCATTGGGGGGGGGGGCAAAGCGAAGTGATCTGCTGTGTGTGTTGGGGGGGGTGGATACCTTTCCCCTTCAGCTGGCTCAGGGAGCCATCGCTGTGGCTTTGCAGGGGCCGCAGCAGGCAAGGCCCCTCCTGGCTTCCGAGGAGAGGGGCTCCTCTATTTTTTATTTCTGTAGGAAAAAGCAGCCGCGTGCTTTAGAAGCAGAAACGCCTCTCCCATTGTGCCAAATACTCAAGCCGGCGGGCGGCTAAACTCCTATATTGCGACTGATCAAGAGTGTGTTGACCTTTTTTTAAAAAAAAACAAGAATTAAAATACTTTTTTGGACAGTGTTTAGGTTTTGCTGGCCTTGGGAACATTGGGGAGCAAGGAAACTGTGAAACTTGCAACCTGGCTGCCCCAAAGCCAGCCCTATCCCTGACAAAAGGAGGAGGAGGAGAGTGGTTCTCGGGGGGCGGAGAGGGTGAATGAGGGCACCTCCACTTCTCCCCACACAGACACAGCTTGCTTTTTCTTTTTTCTTTTCTAAGGTTAACAGGCTGACCTTGGGAAAGGGGCCTGACTCAGCCTCCCCTAACGTCCCATTTCCTGGCTCGCCCCAGAAGAGAGCAGCAGGGCATGTTGAGTCTTGTTGGGTCCTGGGGTGGCGTGCGTGTGCCTCATCGCCCGGGACTCCTGCGCCAGGGGATGCACCTCGCCCTGGGATGGAGCCGGACTTTGAGGCCGAGATCCGCCCTGCCTGCGTTCCCTTCCTTCCAGCATGTGAGGAAGGTGGCACCTGCGCTGCCCTCCCTTTGGCCAACTGAGAAGCCATTTCCTGTTACGCACCCACCCCAGACTCTGTGGGGCGCTGTTGCCGAACTGTTGTTTTTAGGGCAATGCGCCCCATCCCAAACTTCCCCTCCACACACACAAAAACATACACACACACACACATGCAGACAGGCGGGTCATGGGTGATGCATGAAGTCTGCACTTGTCCCTTGAAGAGAGGTAAAAAGGGTTTTTATTTAACCTTCAAGGGAGGTCTATATTTGCTTGGTTGCCCTTTTAATTCCATAACTGTTTCGCTTTTTAAAGAAATAAATGTAACTTTTTTCTCTCTTTTTTCCCGTCTTACGGATCCTGATGGGTTTTAAAGAGAGCTATGTCTTTGGTTTGGAATAATTTTGATTAGATTTCTTTGAAAAGAAACGAAGCAACTTTGATTTTATTTTTTTTAGTGTTAAAGTGACAAAGTATTTACCGGTGACTTTTTAAATTTTATTATTATTGTTGAATCATTTTCCATGAGACATGGTCCTGTCTTTATGATGCTTTGAGAGTCTGCAGGGAGTAAAACACATCCGAACGGCAACTCTAACACTTGAGGTATTTTTATTTTGTCTGTGTAAAGCAGGATTAAAATTGTGTGTAAAAAAAAAAATTTTTTTTTAAGAAAAAAAAATGTAAGTAGTCCTCATGCTTTCGTGCAGTGCCTTTTAGACGTTCCACTTTCTATAAAGTCTTCAAAAAAAAGTTTGCATATATATTATATATATGATGTAATGTTATAGAAATATATGTATAATATACATATTTTTTCCAGGGGTATCTGATAGCTCTGTATTTTGTTATGGAAGTTGATATGAAAAGTATTTTACCTCAAATTTAAAAAAGTTAAATAAACCTTTTAAATAAGCCTCCCAGAGTCCTTAGAGTCTCTTGCCTTCTTGCAGCCTGGTAGGGACAGGGGCGAGATCCAGGGAACTGTCCGCGCAGGAAGAGCAGGAAGATGGAAGCTGAGCTCCGTGGGGAACCAGCCTGTGCACCAGGGTTTAGTTATTCTGTCATTAACTCTGCCCATTGCTCACCACAGCCATGGCTCAGGGTATGGAGCTCTACTCTGTGGACACGGAGGGCTGGTGCCTGGTTCTGAAACCCTGCAGAGCCACTGTTAGGCAGCGTAGATGCTGCTGGCCTATAAGGCAGCTTGTTAACTTCCTGTTGAATCGCCCCTTAATTCGGAAGCTTGAGGACTAGAACCTTGGGTTTTTTGTTTCTTAGCTTAGTGGTAGAGCACCTGCTTTGAATGCAGAAGGCCCCGGCTTCAATCACCATTGGCATCTGTCCCCTGCCTGAAACCCTGCAGTGTTGCTGCTGGTCAGTCTAGACCAGGCTTCCTCAACCTCGGCCCTCCAGATGTTTTGAGACTACCATTCCCATCATCCCTGATCACTGGTCCTGCTAGCTAGGGATCATGGGAGTTGTAGGCCAGAAGCATCTGGAGGGCCGAGGGTGAGGAAGCCTGGTCGAGACAAGAACTAGGTGGGATTGGCATGAGGCTGACCCTGTAGGGGGAAGCTGCCTTTGTTCTGGAAGGACTGTGCCTCAGTTGTGTTCGAGAGTCCCTGTGTGTGCTTTGAAGGCCCAGGATGCAAGAAGAGGAGTAAGTAGCTCTGAGTCTGAATTTCCAAGATGGAAGAGGAGCGGAGGCTGTAGAAATGGAATCGAGTCCAGCGCAGTACATTTTTGTCAGGTTTTGTCTTGGGAATGCTTTGACCCGGGTTCTAGGTGCTCCTAGAAGAGGGTTGAGCTCAGCTGTGCATGTATCAAACACATTCCTTTGTTACCCTTAATCGTAGACAGATCGGGGAAGGGCAGGTCGGTACCGCACAGCTTGCCATTTTCAAATTTGTAATGCACGAAAACAAACTGGTAAAAGCGCACAAAGCTTAAAATGAACCAAAATCCCCTTAAAACACAAAGTTGGCAAGTGCTGGCGGCATTCACAAGACCTCTTGCACGTTTTCAAAAACTTGTGTGGCCGGGAGGCCAGCCTGATATGGCTTGGTAGGTGCCAGGAATCTCCCCAGAGACTCTTACATGGTGCTGCCGTTCCAGAGGCTTAAGCAAGAGGTCTCTGGCCCTGAGGAGCTTACAGTTTGCATACTTGGTGGTGTGTGGACCTGGAGAACAAAGGGTGGGTTAACCAGATGTTCTGGGGGGGAGGAAAGGTTTGTGGACTGAAGTTCAGGCAGGTAAAGCTTTGTGGCGCTTCCATGGCGAATCTGCTGTGGGCCCCCCCCCCCCGCCTGCTTGCTCCTCAGTCCCCAAGTCTCTCTCTTCTCCCCTGCCCCCCCCCCAAACCCTGCTAGAGCTGTCATGTTCTTTGAAGCAGCCCTCTCATCTGGCAGCGGAGGGTGTGACGAGGAGAAAGAAGGAGAGAGGGATGGCGCTATTGATCTGTTAGATTACTCAATTTCGCTCGTATCGATCAGGTAATTGCTTTATCTAGGTTCTCATTTGGGCACTGCATTACTTTTTCTCTTCTTCCCTAACCACCACAACCCCCGCCCCCCCCCCCGGGTGGCTAAACGCCTTCTCCTTAAAGTAAAGTGTGGGGCAAGGAGGAGGACAGTCTCAAAGAGCGGAATGACCCCAGTGGGCAGGGGAGGGGGTGGCAGGCAAATCCCCCAAGAGCATCCACACCAGACCCTCTGCTCCAGTTCAAGAGCCTGGCTTTTCGGAAGGAGACTGATGGGCTTCTAATACAGGAATGCGGACCAGTGCCTTATCAGCACATTCTCTTCCTTGCCATCCCATCTCCACAGCCAACCCCCCCCCCCAAAAAAAAAAAAATTGCATTTTGCTTCCGGAACCCAAGAACAGAATCCCTTCATTGTGGACCAACCCGTCATTCACAAGATGTCACAATGACATCGGGTGCGAGGGGCTTTGATGTCCCAAAGTTTGTACTTCAAAGCACTTTGCCAGGCGCTGCTGGAACGAAAGGGTTTTCTTTCATTTTTGTAGGGGATTCCTGAATCAGGAAGGGATTTGCATGGAACCGTGCAGGACTGGACAAGGTTTAACCCGTACTCATCAGCTGACAAATGGGAGAGGGGGGTGTAGGGACTTGAATCCTGCTGCTTTCCCACTGGGGAAAAGGGCCTTGCTGGATCCCCCTGGTGGGCTGAGGCTCACCACTTGTGTCCTTGGTCAGCACTCTGACCGCTACACCACACGGGCTCCAAACTCCAGCACTTGCCCTCACACACACACACCCCGCTCCCCCAGCAGCAGAGGGCCTGAGAGAAGCCACATGGCAACCAAGGAACAGTCGGGGGCTACTCCCCTATGCGACCGCTTGCCTTTGCCGGCTGACTGGGCTGCCCTCGCTCCCAAGGCTGGCTGAGTACTGCGTCTGCCAGGAGACGCAGAAGTCTCAGCAGGCAGCGCCAGTAGGAGCCAGCTGCATTTATTTCCAGAGGGCCTTGTAATGGGTTTTTGGGCAAATGACTGGCTGGCGGCTCAGCGTCTCTGAGGTCGGGCTCCTCCTTGCATCCCTACCCACTGGGCTCCTGGATCCAGAAAGGTGGCAGCTGTCTCTCCCCACCCACTTCCACAAATGTCTCCTGCCACTGCTGAATCACGCCTGCTTCACCCTGGAGAACACCTTCCCTCTGACCCAAATCTTCAGGGAGCGGCAGCCTAAGGGTAAAGCAACCGGCTTGTCTACCCCTGGGGCCCCACAGAAGGGTGGCTCCCCAGCTGCTTCTTCCTCTTCTTTCTTCTGGGCCAGAAAGGTGCTAGACCTCTTGAATTTTTGGAGCGTTACTTGGCAGCATAGAGATTTGCCACTTTGGCACATGACCCAGTTCAGTGGTAAATCGTGTGCCTTGCCTTCAGAGTCTCGGGTTCAATCCCCGCTCATGGCAATTGCAGGTAGGGTTGGGAGAGGCTCCCTGCCTGAAACCTTTGACAGCCACCTGCCAGTTAGAGTAGACAGTACTCAGCAACATGGCCCCAGTGGTCTGATTCAGTACGCAGCTGCTTCTTAGGCTCCTGTAACCCCAAGAGCTGCATTTAGGTGCAGGCAGAGACTTTGGCAGTGGGCACAACAGCCAGTGAAAGCACCACCACTCTCTCTCTCTCACACACACACACACATATGGAAAAAAAAAATCCTTCCAGTAGCACCTTAGAGACCAACTAAGTTTGTCTTGGTATGAGCTTTTGTGTGCATGCACACTTCTTCAGATTTTTTTAAATTTTTAAGAAATAATTAATTTTTGATTTTGTTTTGACCATGGCAGACCAACACGGCTACCTACTTGTATATGGGAAATGGGAACTGTAGTTTTCTAAGGGTGCTGGGGGCTGTAGCTCTGTGAAGGTCAAGCCACATTTCCCAGGATTCTTTGGAAGGGAAAATGTGCCATGTGCTGCTGGCCACGTTTTGTTGGTGATAAGAAGGGTGCCCAACACATTCAGGTTGCTGAGGTATCAGTCCTGGGTTTAGGCAACGAGGATGGGAGTAGCAGGATGCGGGATTTGTAGGGCTGTCGGCTTTAAAACAACAACAACAAGCACCCACCTTTAATTGGTTGTTGCTTTAGCCAGCTATTTAATTAGGCTTTGTGCTTCAGGTTTTCCATTGCATCTCCCCAGGAAGTCTTTTGTGATGCCATCTCACCAGAAGCACCAACATCCCGTTCTGCCGCAGGTGATCTCTGGGTGCTCTTAGGGTGGGCATCGGGTGGGGGGGGGGCTTGTAACTAATCCCACAGAACACCTGTCACGCATATACACACACAGACCACCCTGCCCACTTCCCAGCCGGCTGCGTCTATAACCTCCCAACGCACATCAAAAGCAAGTGTGTTCCTTTGTGACATAGACGGCCGAACCGTAGCTTTCAAGAGAACCCTTGTCGCAAGCCTGGCAAATCTGGAAGTATATTTGATGATCTGGGAGAACGGATAGTCTCTACTTGGGTTTTGTTATTTTAACTCATGCGCAACTACTCATTCTACGTGCCCATTTTACAGTTTTGCTTTTTATCTTTTAATTTTTGTGCACAGTTATAATTGTTCTCTCTGTTTTATAAAGTTGAATAATAATAATGAAACATTACCAAACACACAAACACACACACGTCAAAAGCATTTCAGTGTTCAGGTGTCGGGGGGGGGGTCAGGTATACCCAGTTTATTCACCTTAAGGGTGCATGTCTGGAATCTGCGAAGAAGTGTCTGGTGGTAAAGGGAAAGGGACACCTGACCGTTAGGTCCAGTCGTGCCCGACTCTGGGGTTGTGGTGCTCATCTCACTCTACAGGCCAAGGGAGCCGGCGTACAGCTTCCGGGTCATGTGGCCAGCAGGACTAAGCCGCTTCTGGCGAACCAGAGCAGCGCACGGAAACGCCGTTTACCTTCCCGCCGGAGCGGTACCTATTTATCTACTTGCACTTTGACGTGCTTTCGAACTGCTAGGTGGGCAGGAGCAGGGACCGAGCAACGGGAGCTCACCCCGTCATTGCGGGGATTCGAACCGCCCACCTTCCGATCAGCAAGCCCTAGGCTCAGTGGTTTAGACCACAGCACCACCCACGTCCCTGTCTGGTGGTAGGTAGTGGTTAAAAGTGTTGGACTTTGGATACCAGGGTTCAAATTGCCACTCAGCCATGAAGCTCACTTGGTAACCTTGGGGCTGGTCACTCACTCACAATCTATGGTACCTCAAAGGGTTGTTGTTGTGACGAGAACCACATACACCACTTTTAGCTCCTTGGAGGAAAGGTGGTATCCAAATGCAATAATAATAATAATAATAATAATAATAATAATAATAATAATAATGATAATAATAATAAATAGATAATTTGGAATGATGCAAAAGTTAGATTATATTAACCTGGCTGTTCAGTTCTTCCAGTTGAGTATACAATCATATATTTATTTATTGGGATTGGGAATCATCCTTGGTGATCTCTGCTTTATGAATTGTTTTGTATTTATTTAAGTGGTCTTTTTATGTTTTATGATTTTCCTTAAAATTAATGCTTTTTCAAAACCAATTTAGGGGAGTAATCCATTGATATTAATAGGCATGACTAACTTCAGTATCAATGGGTTGACTCTTGCATATGAAGCCTGCTTCTACGTGAATTTTAAAAATCCAGGGCAAATTTCAGGGCTCTCCCCATCCCCCCACCCCCCGCTGCACTTCTCTGGAAGCTTCTATTGCCTCAAGATGTCCTGAGCAGGTTGGCGCAAGATCTGAAGCCGTCTCTTGCTCTGCAGATTAAAAAAGGGCAGGGAGGAGGAACCACAAACTCTCCGTTGGAAATAGAAGCCTTTTATATAACTCGAGTCTCACATGAGGTAATTAAAAGCACCTCCTTTGAGGTTCCCCTAATGCCTAATTGGTTTTTCAAAAAGCACTTCAGGTTCATAACATACACAGTTCTGTTCTGCAAAGGAAAAAAAAGCAAGCCAGTTGTTCCCGCTCTGTCGGAAGGAGGACCGGAAGATCGAGTTATTTAAGAAAGGGGAAGACTTGCAACTTGGGATGCCAGGGATGCTTATGCACGTGGCATTTAAAGAGCAACACCCCCCCCCCAATAATAGTGGGAATTGTAGTTTGCTCCCTCACAGGGCTACAACTCCCAGCACCCTTCATTTGTTTATTGCATTAATACCCCACCTTTCTTTCCAAAGAGCCCGAGGTGGGACGCACAGTTCTCCTCCTCCTCCCCATTTAATCCCCCACAACAACCCTGCGAGGTAGGTCAGGCAGAGAGATGCAGCGACTGGCCCCAGGACGCCCAGCAAGATTCATGTGGCTGAAAGGGGGATTTGAACCCTGGTGTCGCCCAGGTCTTGGTCCGACACTCTAACCACGACACCGCAGTGGCTCCTAACAAATGGTATTTCCCAGGATTCTTCTGCTGGGTGGGGAGATGCGCTTCCTGACATCCCTATCTCCTTCCAAGCTGATGTCCTGGAAGGGGGTGTTCTCCTCCTGTCCATGCACTGACAACACTCACTTCCGTGTGGTTTGTTTTGGAAGGAGGGGTTGCTCTGTTACTCTTTACTAACTGCATGACCCATGGACTGCAAGGAGATCAAACCTCTCCATTCTGAAGGAAATCATCCCTGAGTGCTCACTGGAAGGACAGATCCTGAAGCTGAGGCTCCAGTACTTTGGCCACCTCATGAGAAGAGAAGACTCCCTGGAAAAGACCCTGATGTTGGGAAAGATGGAGGGCACAAGGAGAAGGGGACGACAGAGGATGAGATGGTTGGACAGTGTTCTCGAAGCTACCAACATGAGTCTGACCAAACTGCGGGAGGCAGTGAAGATAGGAGTGCCTGGCGTGCTCTGGTCCATGGGGTCACGAAGAGTCGGACACGACTCAACGACTGAACAACAACTGCATGTACTTTTGTGTGAATGTGTTCATATTATAAAGCATTTAAAAAATCCTTTTAAGCATGTTGCGAGTCACTTGGATGCCTTTTTGGGTAACAAGCAGCTGGCACGTTTGATAAAATAATAATGACAACAACAACACAACAACAACAACAACAACAACAACAACAACAACAACAAACAAACAAACAAATTAATTAATTAATTAATAGAATTGTTCAACCCGTCCCATCAGCAGGGCAGGGCATTTCATGATCAGCCAACCCTCCCTCCGCCATCTCCAAGAAAGGCACACAGCAGTGCGGTGCAGTGGTTACAGTGTCAGACTAAGACCTGGGAGACCGGGGTTCAAATCCCACCACTCAGCCATGAAGGTCACTGGACAGCCTTGCGGGACACTCACTGCTTTTCTCAGCCTAGCCATGTGCGCTGCCTTGAGCTCCTTGGAATTTAAAAAAAAAGGTGGAATCCAAATGCAATTAACAAGCATAACAAAGAAAGAAACGCATTTGAAATGGAGTTCCAAAAGATGTTTGAGCCGGGTGTGGCTCCCAGGTAGAGAAGACGACCCCCAAGATGCATGGAAGCTATTAGCCCTAAAGCTGTTGCTCAAAGCTCCTTTAAAGAATTCTTTCATGTGTGTTGGGGGGAGAGTTTGCATTTGGGGAGCAAGTCTGTCTGCGGCACACCCACCAATGTCACTTACTGATCTACGGAACTGGTGTTTTTGTATAGCTCCCTGCCCCAAAGAGCATACACTGCAAAAATTAACAGCCGCCTTGTGAGATCTTCCCCAGCAGACCCCCCCCCCCCCCGCCCCGCATTCTGTTTTTACACCAGAGCAACGAAAGTGGGCCGACCCGCATAACATCCGTTCAGCCTCTCCAATTTCAGACCCTGATTCACAAAGGCAGCAGCAAGGCTGGTTTAGGGCAGAGCTCTCAGGGTGCAGCTGGGTGTCCTCCCTGCTCCCCCTGCATAAAAAAACACCAGTCCCTGAGAATGGGGGGGGGGTGGTGGTGCAAGGAAAAGAAACCCCCAAGGAGGGTTGGAAGGAAGAGCTGAAGTGTGGGGGCGAGGAGGAGGAGGCCTCGCTCTGGTTACAGAAACCCCCTTCACGTCCCATTAGTGGCAATGGAAGGTGACAGGAGCCGGTCGATACCAATCCTGCCAGACAGACTCCCAGTAATAAACCCATTCCACTCACATTTCTATGTGTGCCCCCCCCCGCTGCCTCTGCCCGCCTGCCCCACACCACTGGCTGCACATCTCCGGAGGCCGAGGGGGCAATGGCGATGCTCACCCCACCTGCCATGCAGGCCCCCACCCCACACCTTTCCTTTGCACCAGGGTGGGCGTGCATGGGGCATTGGGGTTCTCTCTGCATGGTGGGGGTGATAATTAATTCCACCGTACTTTGCCCCACCGCTTAGCAAGCTGTCACATAACACAGTTTGCCCTCACTGCAAGTGGAGTTTTTAGTAAACGCACATGGGATGTGGAGGAAGCCTGTTCTCTGCTGCTTCAGCGCCTGGGACCCGAACCGAAGGACAAGAAATTACAAGAAAGGAGATTCCGACTAAAGGTTAGGAAGAGTTTTCTGAGGGTAAGAGCTGTCCGACTGTGGGACGGACTCCCTGGGAAGTTGGTGGACTCTCCTTCACATGCAAGGGTGGGTTAAGCAGAGGTTGGATGACCACCTGCCAGGGATTCTTGAGCTGTGATTCCTGCACTGCAGGGGGTTGGACTAGATGACCCCTGGGGATCCCTTCCAACTCTACAATTCTAGGTTTCTATGAAAATTCAGGGGAGAAAAAGCCAGTTAAATCCTGCTGGCCACAGACGGTGTGACCTTTGATCCGACCCTGAGCTACTCAAAGCACCTCTGACACCTCCTCCCTCAAAAGGCCTCACCCTTTCTCAACCCCAGGACCCCAGTGGAGGATTAAGGAGGAAGCTGCCTTATACTGAGTCAGACTACTGGGTCTCTTTAGCTCAGCAGTGCCTACACTGACCGGCAGCAGCTCTCCAGGATTTCAGATGTGTGAGTCTCAGCCCTGCCTAGCAACTGGAGGTGAGCCAGATACCTTTATGATCCTTCTCCTCCTCCTCCTCCACCACACCTGCCTCCTTTGCAAGGAAGGTATCCAAAGCTTTCAAACAGAGCAGGCGATTTTCTTAATAGTCGTCCATCAGCACAACTTTTCCCGCTCAGCACTTGAGCGCTGCACCGTTGAAAAACACCCCGCCCTCCCAGCCACATTTGTTTGCTCTCTTTCCCTCCCTAACCCTTATCTTGTTATTGTTTTAATTCAGGATCTCGCTCTGCAACCGGCGGGGAAATTAAGGAACGAGAAATGACATATCGATCCCAAGAGCTGAGACGGGTGGCAAAGTCCCTGGGGCTGGGAACTTCTCCAGAGCCAAGTGGCTGAGAAAAGGAGAGAGGCTGCTTTAGTGTTTACCTCTCTCTCTCTCGTAGAATCATAGAATTGTAGAATGGGAAGGTACCCCCAAAGGCCATCTGGTCCAGCCCCCTGCAATGCTGGAATCGCAGCTAAAACATCCCTGGCAGGTGGCCACCCAAACTCTGCTTAAAGACACCCAGTGAAGGAGAGTCCCCCATCCTCCCAGGTCATAGAATCGTAGAGTTGAAAGGACCACAAAGGTCCTCTAGTCCAATTCCCTGAAATTCAGGAATCACAGTTCAGGGATCCCTGACAGATGGCCATTCTACTTCTGCTTAAACACCTGCAATGGAGGACAGTCTACCACCTTCAGAGGTAGTCTCAAAGATAACAAAGAAAGTACAGACAGGGGCTCTGAGATTACGCCTGCAAGTTCCCTAGTACCCTTGGATGGGGGTTCTTCCTTATCTCTTTCTTTGTGCCTACAAAAATTGGGTTATCCTACACAGGACTGCAGGGAACGTTTATCTGTCGGAGGCCCTTCTCAACCAACTCCTTTTGAAAACCTGGAATTTCCTTTCTCTTCTTAAATTGAAATATATTCAGTCAAGTGTGAATTTCATGCTCTTTATTCAGCTCATAGTAGTGAGGAATGCAGTTCCCCCAAAACGTCTGCTTTATATACACTATTTACACAATGGGCCCCACGTGATTGGCTAATTCCGGGATACTCCTGTATGCCAATCGGGTTGCGGATTCACTTCCACCTGGAGCTGGATTGGGTGGCTCCTGCGGACCAATCAGACTGCTGCATTCTGGATCCTATTGTTCTAGGACCAATCAGACTGCTGCATTTTGGATCCTATTCAACTCAGTACATAACATAAATCCTTCTCAGTTGTTACATATAAAGTCCTCCAGTCTTGGGAGCACTTTTCATGAAACTCTGACCATGATACTTCTTTATAATCCAGCTGTGTATAAATTTTATGAAATTTTATGAAATAAATAATAAAAATACCACCATGGCCCCTTAGGGCTGCTGACCAGGAAAGGGACTCTTGCATTAATACTTAAGATGAGACCCGCAGCAGCTGGATCAGGCCAAACCCGGGGGCCCAACCAGTCCAGCGTCAGGTTCTCTTAGTGGCCAACCAGATGCTCCTTATGGGAAGCATGTAAGTGGGACACCCACCCTTCCTAGAAGTATACAAGTCCATCCCTGATGACTGGAGGGGGGCAGGTGCCTCTGTTCCACTTAAGGACTATGTCCTGCACATTATTGAACGCTGGAGAAAGAATTTGCACTGGTGGAAATTCCCTCTTCTACACAATGCTTAAAAACTCTCCATAAGGAGATCATGGTGGATCAGATTATTGTCCCATCTAGCCCAGCATCCTGTCCTCAAAATGGCTGAACATTTGCCTGTGGGGAAATAAGCAAGCAGGATTCGAGCACAAGAGCAGCACTTGGTTTCTAGCCCAGCTGGTAGAGCATGAGACTCCTAATCTCCGGGTTGTGGGTTCGAGCCCCACAAGGCGCAGAATATTTCTGTATTGGAGGGGCTGGACTAGATGAGCCTCGTGGTCTCTTCCAACTCTACAAGCCTATGATTCTTGGCTGCCCACCTCCTGGTGCCACTGACTGCCCCCTTCTATACATCACCTACCCCATGAATGTGGCACTCTTGAAATGCCCCCCGACCAAAGGTGGGGCTCCCTCCGCCCGTTTCTGAAGAGACAGAAGGCCCCAAGGCTCTCATCTCTGACTTGGGGGTGCGAATGCCTGAGGGATGAGCAAAGATACAAGCATGGACCTTCAACTTGTCCGTTCCAGGGATGCTTCCTCGCTCTCGCTCTCTTTCCCCCTCTGATAAAGGACGGGGAGGAGGGTCGTCAGCCCGAGACACCGGCAAGAGTTAACGTGATTGTCTTTATAACCACACCGGCTCTCCTGGGAACTCACAGTACTGGGTTTTCATTTTAAGTAACCCCAACACAGCGGCGTGTGATGGAAAGCACAGTCCTCCGCCTGGCAGATGGAGAGGAAGAGGGGAAGAGAGGAGGACGGGGGACGCTCCAGGTGGCTCCGAAAGGTAAGAGACCAAACAGCAGCTGAGCTCCGCAGGCTCCTCTTGCAGGACCATCCAGGGCACGTTGGCTTAGAACCAAGCGCCACAGGGACTTCCTGCCAGGAATCCATGCGCTTCGGTGTGTGCCTACGAGGGTCTTCAAACCTCTTTCAGCCCACTTGGTGCCCGTGCCCTTTCGTGCCCCGTGAAAGTCAACTCCAAGCCAAAAGAATTCGGATAACATAGGAAGCTGCCTTATTGAGCTATTGGTCCATCTAGCTCAGTATTGTTTGCGCTGTCTGGGGTTTTCAGACAGGGGTCTCTTTCAGCCCTACCTGGAGATGCTGCCTTTGGGAATTGAATCTGGAGCCTTCTGCATGCAAAGCAGCTGTTCTGCTGCTGAGCCATGGCTCTTCCCCTCATGGTTCTGAATAAAGGTCTGACCTTAATAGCCACACTGGCCGGGAGTCTATTCCCAGCCCTACCTGAAGATTCTGCCGGTGAGGGTTGAACCTGCGACCTTCTGCATGCCAAGCAGGTGTTCAGCCTCTGAGCTATGGCCCCTTTGCCTTGTTCTTCATCTGGGCACCCCAAAGACATCTTTTATGTGCCTCCAGAACACAGATCCTGATTTTGCTGCCGCAGCAGCAGCTGTGCTATTTTCTTTTTTCAGGACAGATCCCTCTCATCCTGGATGTTGCCAGGATGTTAGGGCAGATGGGGCTCTGAGCAAACACCAGGGTGGTGTGGAAAGGGGCATTTCATCTTGAGATCAAAAAGTGCTCGGTGTGGTCATCATAGCTGCCAACTTTCCCCTTTTTTTGCGGGAAATTCCCTTATTCCAGCGCCGTTCCCCAATGCAAAAAGAAGGAAGGTTGACAGTTCTGGTGGTCATGTGCTTGCCTTTCAAAAAGTGTGCCAGAGAGCAAAGAAGGATGCGGCCACTCAGCTGGGTGAACTCACTCAGAAAAGCAGCCTTGTCTGTTCACATACTAGCAGAAGGAAGCCGGTGGAGCCTTCAAGCCTCGTTTTTCCTTGGTGGTGTTTTTCAAAACCGTCAGCAGCCTTCAATGCCTCTGACAGAGACATTGACTTAAGATCTTTTTCTTCCTTCCTGGAAACATTTTGGGGCTGTGGTGAGCCCGGCACACGTAAGGGGGCAGATTGTACATCCAGCCTGCTGGTCTTTGTAAACTCACTGAAGTTAACAGACATGGCTAACTTTACGGCCATTGATTTAAATGGGTCTACTCTGAGTAGAGGTTAGTTGGGTGCAACCTGGGCAGTGGTCCCCTAATGTTTTTCCCCATGGGCCACTTGAGAATTGCTGCTGGTTCTTGGTTTCTCTCTGTTTCCAGTCTTAGGGTTAGCTCTCCACATTTCCACATCCGTTTGGGAATGTGTGTGTTTGCTTTAAGTACTCATGTAAAATCACCGCTGAAGTTCTCCTAATATATACATGAATATTGCAAACACTTTTCACTAAGAGAGATACCTCCCCCTCCCCAAAAAACCCCCAACACAATATATGCATTTTCTGCACATATTACTTTGCTGGAGAATGGATCTTTCGGAAGTGTGAATGAGTGTTGCTTTGCCTTCAAATGGGAACTGAAACAATTTTCTCCTCCATCTCAACTTCCATGTAAGGCTATTATGAAGTCCAAGGTCTGAAATGACCCATCTGCACAAAACTTAAAAGCTGAGCTTCTCGAAGGCTGAACTCTCCCCCTTTGTTGGACTTGTGGAAATCTCTGAGTGCTGGTTATACCCCCCACCCCTAAAAAAAGGCACTTATTGATAGCACTTTTGAGGTGTCCCATTGGTTTTCTGTCCTGCACACACCTGGTAGTGTCTGCTCTGCATGTTGTTAGGATTGGGGGGGGGGCTTTGATATCTTGCCCCTAAACGGGTCATTTTGATCCCTGTGTGTCTTGACCTTCCAGTGTAACCTTCTCTCCCCCTCCCCCCCCCCCGCCGCCTCTTTCTCACACACACAACCAGTCGTTTAGGGTTTCCTATTGCCAGGAGCCTTTTAAATACCACATTCCCCAGAGACTCAAATAAGGGAAATGAAGGGTTCTTTGGAGAGAAGAAGAGGAGTTTGCAGGGTTGCGGGGAGACACACCGGCAATACAGAAAATTGCGCCAAGGGGACTCTCCACCCCAACACTGTTAATCTCTGCCCTGCAACAAACATGTTATTGTGAGCTTGGTTTGAACTCCAGAGTGGCAAAATCTGCAAGTTCTGTTTCCCATGTGATAGGAGATAGTCCTGGGGCTGTTGTGTGGCATCCTTGCAGGATCATTCCCCATCCCAGATGTGCCAGCTTGTTACCCACTTTTCCTTAGGATGTCTCTATTTTCATTGGAGAAATTTTAGATGGTATGGAGTTATCTGACCCTTGAGCCATCTGAAGGTAATCCTTTATAGGGAAGTTCTTTTAATGATTGATGTTTTATTATATATGTTGGAGGCTGCCCAACGCGGCTGGGGCAACCCAGTAAGATGTGGGGGGGTATAAATAGTAAAATTATCATTACGGAATGGGACCTCCCCATTTTCATTGGAGAAATGTTGGGCTTGAGGGCATCCTGATCAAGTTTGCAGATGACACCAAATTGGGAGGGGTGGCTAATACCCCAGAGGACAGGATCACACTTCAAAATGACCTTAACAGATTAGAGAACTGGGCCAAAGCAAACAAGATGAATTTTAACAGGAGAAATGTAAAGTACTACACTTGGGCAAAAAAAATGAAAGGCACAAATACAGGATGGGTGACACCTGGCTTGAGAGCAGTACATGTGAAAAGGATCTAGGAGTCTTGGTAGACCATAAACTTGACATGAGTCAACAGTGTGATGCAGCAGCTAAAAAAGCCAATGCAATTCTGGGCTGCATCAAGAGGAGTATAGCGTCTAGATCAAGGGAAGTAATAGTACCACTGTATTCCCCTACCGCTCACCTAGAATCCTGAAACGCCCACTAGTGGGCGGTAGGGACCAGGTTGACAACCCCTGCTCTAACCACTACAGCTCTCTCTCATACACACACACACACACACACACTTCTTTGTGTGTTCAGGTTGCCAGCTAGGGGCTTTGCCATGCTTCTGGAGGAGTCCCTAACATGTTCCGGTTTCAGCTTTCCAGTTTCATCCCCTGCAGGATGAGGGCCTTGTCTCTTCCCCCTCCCCCCACCCATGGATCTCCTACTCCTCCTCCTCCTCCTCCTCCTCGCTAGGAGTGGGAGGGGGCCTGTGGACTGTTCCGATGTCTTGTAATCCGCTTGTGATAATAGCATTAGGGGCTTTAAACAAACAGGCCCTTGACCTCCTTGCCCAGTGGATGCTAAAGGGGGGGGGGGTGGCATGCAGTTGAAATGGCCAGGCCCAGCTTGTGTGGGGGGGTGGCGCCTGTGGAAAAGCTAAGAAGATTGTAAAGGACTTGGGTGGTGGCGGGGGGGGGTAGAGATTGGATTTGGCAGAGATAAAGTGGGCAGTGAGAGCGGAGTTTACTCTTGGAAAAGGCAATGCCTGCGATAAGCATGAATCCGCTCCACCCTCTCATTGGCTAGATCAGAATTCCCTGTGGGGGTGGGAAGGCTTCAGGGTGGGTGGGTGAGTCCAAAAATAAGGGGGACCCGTAGAAATACTGAACTAAGCACATAAGAATAGCCTGCTGCATCAGGCCGGTAGCCCATCTAAGTCCAGCATCCTGTTCTCATGGTGGCCAACCAGGTGCCTCTTTTGGGAAACACACCAACAGGAAAGCTGAGCACCGAAACAGCCCTCTCCCCTCCTGTGGCTTCCAGCAACTGGTATTACTCAGAAGCATTTGCTGCCTCTGACCCGTGTAGGCAGAGCAGACAAGCAGAGTTCCCACTTCGTTGTTGTTCAGTCATTCAGTCGTGTCCGACTCTTTGTGACCCCATGGACCAGAGCACGCCAGGCACGCCTATCCTCCACTGCCTCCGCAGTTTGGCCAAACTCATGCTAGTCGCTTCGAGAACACTGTCCAACCATCTCATCCTCTGTCGTCCCCTTCTCCTTGTGCCCTCCATCTTTCCCAACATCAGGGTCTTTTCCAGGGAGTCTTCTCTTCTCACGAGGTGGCCAAAGTACTGGAGCCTCAACTTCAGGATCTGTCCTTCCCACTTAGGACTTCTAAAAGAAGCATATAAATATTCTGGCCATTGCCCATTCCGTGTTTGCAAAAACACATTTCTGTCAGGATCATAGCACATGGCTATGAGTGCGCGTGTCGGTTCTTGGTTTGTTTTTATTATTGTTCTTCTTGTTCTTACGTATTTTGTGTTCTCATTTCGTATTTTTATGTTGTGAAACCCTCCCCACCCCCCGTGATTTTCGGGTGAATGGCGGAATAATAAACAAATCATTAAATGAATGAATGAATGAATGAATAATTTTTTAAAAAATGTTGTGGTGCTCAGGGAGCTTCCACCACTGTTGCCAGCCCTGCCTGTTCATTCTGCACTGTGGGAAGTGCAGAAATGTCCTGGTTGGTGGCGGCAAAGAATAAAGAGAGGGGACCGTATCCTAAGGATGGCCTTCAGATCTTGTTACAGGTAGGTAGCCGCGTTGGTCTGCCATAGTCAAAACAAAATAAAAAAATAAAAAAAACCTTCCAGTAGCACCTTAGAGACCAACTTGGTATGAGCTTTCGTGTGCATGCACACTTCTTCAGAGCGCAGATCCTGGTTTGGGGTGTTGTTGCTGCTGCTGTTGACTCCTGCGGCACCGACACCATGGCTCAGTCTGGCCCCATTGCCCCCCCCTTCCACAAACCGCTTTGTTTGCTAGAGAGGATGCAAAATAGCAAGATTCTGCCTTGAGCAAGCCAGAATTTTAATTCCTCACCCCTCCCTGTCAACTGCAGATGAATCCCTGGGTTGTTTTGTTTTTAAATAAGGCAAGAAAATCCATTTAGGGCCTAACTGTGACCTTGGCCCTTGGCCACATTTGTTAGGTCTTTAAAAGCCAAGTTAATTGATTCCCCCCCCCCAACGCCTGCACTCCCAAAAGTGATTCCCCCAGAAAAAAGGCAAATCTCTGTCCTTGAGCCCCAACTGAATAAGACCCTTCCTCCTCCTCCTCCTCCTCCCAGGGAGAGGGGTAAGAAGATTTAAAAATTAACCCCTTTCCCTTTCCTTTATATACGGAGGTGGGTTGTCCCCAAACCCTCACATGCAGAGGACGGTGGCCTCTCTTTCTCCTTGCTCTGCTTTCTGGCTGCCAAGAGCTCCAAGGTGGAGGAAGCAAACGGTAAGTGAGAAGGGGACCAACTGTGCAGGTCTGGATGCGGCCCCTTCCCACGCCCGTATCCCCCGTAGGGCGCTTCTCTCTCACAGAATCATAGAGTTGGAAGGGACCCCAAGGGGTCATCTAGTCCAACCCTCTGCAATGCAGGAATCTCAGCTAAAGCACCCAAGACAGGTGGACACCAACCTCTGCTTAGAAACCCCCGTGGAAGGAGAGAGAGCCCACAGCTTCCCGAGGGAGACCTTTCCACTGAACGGAACGGCTCTTGCCCTGGGAAGGTTCTTCCTGGGGGTTAGTCTGAATCTCCTTTCTCCTAACTTGAATCCGTTGGTTTTGGGTTCTAGCCTGTGGAGCAGGGGAAAGCAAGCTTGCTCCGTCTCACTGAAAAGTCAGCCGGGCAGACTGGGCTCAGGAACCCCCTTGGCAACGGGGAACTTTCTGAAAGAGCAGCAAGGCGGGCTGAGCACAGAGGTCTCTCCGTCCCTCCTAACACTGGCGCCTGCTTCTTTGCTCTTTCTTCCCAAAGGAAACTGGAGCAGAACCAGATCTGGTCTTTCCTCCTTCTTTTTGCAAGGACTGAGAATGCCACCCCCAGCGGATCACCGTTGCCCTACATTGCAGGGTCAGTCTGAGGGAGGGGCGAATCTTCCCATTTTGTATACTATCATTAGAATCTTAAATTCAGTTTGCTGCATTTAATTACAACTGTGCTTTTTTTTTTTTTTAGGTATCTCAATAAGAATTCCCTTTCGCTTTAGTGCACATTTTAAAAAAGATATACCTTTTAGCAAGTGTTTTTCCCCATTTTTGGTGTGTTTATTTTACATGCACACACACATTTTCTTCTCCGTTGTACATATTTTTTGTGCTGATTTTTTGGGTTGCAGAACAGCACTGCAAAATTCAGAGAAGTGTGAATTTTTAAGGATAGCTGTGGTTGTGATATGTTTGTGTTTCTTTCAAGTCTTGCTTTAGGAAGACGTAAGTGACTCACAAAGATTCACAAGATTCACACCCAGATAAATAATCAACATGACCACCATCACATGAAAACAGCAGCCAAGCCAAACTTCCCCTCCGTCCTTCTTGTACCTTAAAAGCAGGAATATTTTTAGGCATGGGCAAAGCTACCATGCTTCCCAAGAGGTGCGTGCTGGAGAATTCCTCGTCCTGTCCTAGAGGATCATGGCCAGTTGCTGTTGGACTTTGTGGCTTGGCTGTTGTGGGGATATTGCCAGGCCAGCTTCACGGGGAACAGAATCATTGCAAGTTACACTGTGGGCCCCAATCCAGGGTGGTGTGTCGCTTGAACACGCAGTGCTTTTTAAATCTTCCTGCCCTAGAGGGGCTTCTGGGAGGCAGTACACAAAGGAAAGCCTTGGAAACTTATACAATACTGTTCTCCCGCCCCCCTTGCTGATTGTTGGGGGATGTGTTGCCCTCTGGATGTTGCTGGACTAAGGCTTGCATCGTCCCCGAGTCCAACAGCACCTGCGCGCATCCTTGATCTCTGGCATCTTCCTCCAAACTTGAGCCTAGGCACTGATTCGGTGGCTGAGACCCCTTTGCAAAGCAGCATGAGGTTCCTTAAAATCCCAACAGCAAACCACATGTCTCACGCTGGCTTTTGCCAAATAACAGCCATCTCATTCCCTTGGTGAAATCTTGTCCAGTTTCACCAATGGTTCAGATGTTACCGAGGCGAAACTACTGACACTCTTAGGTTTTACTGCAGTTTGGGGCTGAAACTGTTATGAAAACTTCCCGCGGGGGCAGACTGAGAGACTGACCCCAAGGCGGACAAAGCTTCCCTCTGGCTTCTGGAGTCCAGGGGCACAATGTAATATGCGATTGTTTCCCAGCTTGAAAAACAACACGCATCAGCCAGTAACTGTGGAGGCAGAGCATAGCCATTGTGGCTATTAGCCATCGATAGCCGTCTCTTCTTCCATGAATCTGTCTAAACTTCTTTTAAAGTTGTCCAAGTTGCTGACTATCACTGTCTCCTGCAGGAATGAGCTTCACTGGATGTCCACGAGTTCTGGTGTTATAGAATCATCGAATTGTAGAGTTGTAAGGGACCAGAGGGACGCGGGTGGCGCTGTGGTGTAAACCACTGAGCCTAGGGCTTGCCTATTAGAAGGTTGGTGGTTTGAATCCCCGCAATGACGAGGTGAGCTCCCGTTGCTCGGTCCCAGCTCCTGCCAACCTAGCAGTTCAAAAGCACGTCAAAGTGCAAGTAGATCAATAGGTACTGCTCCGGCGGGAAGGTAAATGGTGTTTCTGTGCGCTGCTGTGGTTCGCCAGAAGCGGCTTTGTCATGCTGGCCACATGACCCAGAAGCTGGATGCTGGCTCCCTCGGCCAGTAACGCGAGATGAGCACTGCAATCCCAGAATCGTCCTTGACTGGACCTAATTGTCAGAGGTCCTTTACCTTTTACCTTTTTTTAGGGACCAGAAGGGCCATTTAGTCCAACTCCCTGCATTGCAGGAATCACAGCTAAAGAATCCCTGTCAGATAGATGGCCATCCAACCTCTGTTTGAAAACATTCAAGGGAGGGGAGCCCACCACCTTCTGGGGGAATCCATCCCACTGTTGAGCAGCTCTTACCGGCATAACGTTCTTCCTAATGTTGTGCGGCAGCCTTTCTTGGTAGGGGAACCACTCTATCCCTTTGATCGTCCTAGTTCATTTTGTGAGGAAGAAGTTTGCTACCAAAAAAATAAATGAAAGAAAAATGAATGCATTTTGGTGCTTCTCCTTGTCCTGATGCTGGGTGGCATATTTATTTATTTATTTATTTTGCCCCTTGACAGGTCGGTAAGATGCACTGTGGCTGCATCCCTGAGGGGGTCCCTTCTCTCCCCAGCTCCTACTGGATATCAGGTGAGGGTTGGGTGGGATGAGGAAGGGCCTCATTGGGGGGGGGGAGGTCTCAGCTCTGGGGTGGAGCGAAAGGGAGAAAGGCTGGCAGCCCCAAGTCTGCCCAAGAGCTTTCCTCGTTGTTTCCCCCTCCGCTTGGCATGCAGGTCTGGCTTTCCCGGACTGGGCCTACAAGGCTGAATCCAGCCCAGGCTCCCGCCAGATCCAGCTCTGGCACTTCATCCTGGAGCTGCTGCAGAAGGAGGAGTTCCGGCACGTCATCGCCTGGCAGCAGGGGGAGTATGGGGAGTTCGTCATCAAGGACCCCGACGAGGTGGCGCGGCTGTGGGGCCGGAGGAAGTGCAAGCCCCAGATGAACTACGACAAGCTCAGCCGGGCCCTCAGGTGAGGGGAACAGCCGGCACAGGTCTTTCTCCTTAGGGCGCTTTCTTTACTTGACAAGTTTACACCACGTCCGATAACCGTGTTCTCAGGGTGGGTTAGAGCAGGAGGAGGTGTTTCTTCTGAGAGCCCTTTGGGTGTTGCCATCTTGGAATGGATATAGAATAATGGAGCTGTGGTGTTGGGAGGGACCCCCATGGGCCATCTAGTCCAGCCCTCTGCAATGCAGGAATCACAGCCAAAGAAGGCTGAGGCCACTCCACCTCTCTTTGAAGACTTGCCAACAGCTTCCAAGGGAGCCCGCTCCACTGCGGGACGGCTCTGGCCACCTCAAAGTTCTTCCTGATGTTTCTTGCCATTTGAATCCATTGGTTTGGCTCCTCCCCTCTGGAGCAGCAGAAAACAAGCTTGGTCCATCTTCCCCGTGCCAGGTGTTTTAAGATGGCCATCATGTCACCTGTCAGCCTTCTCTTCTCCAGGCTAACAGACCCAACTGCCGCAACCATTCCTCATATTTTATTTGTAAGATGCTTTGAATGGCAAACAAGTGATTATTATTATTAATGATGATGATAGTGATGATGCTTGAATTCCAGCCAAGTGCATGATGGCTGTTGCCCAGATGGCAGTGGCCATTGGCTCACCTCAGGTTACTTACTCATCTGTACTGGCTGGTTAGGAAGCGTTGGGTGGGCTTTTTTTTAAAAGCATGTGAGTTTCCAAGACAATTTGCTCGCCTTTTTCTCTGTCTGTTTTGTTCCTGGGCGATTATCTCACCCTCTTCTGAGGTCTCCCATTGAGGCTTCTGGCTGTCCACCGTGAGAAGAAGGTGCTGATCCAGCAGCCAGGCTCTCCTTATTTTCTCACGTTGGTTCTCCTTTCTCCTTCCTTATCGCAGGTATTATTACAACAAGCACATCCTCCACAAGACGAAAGGCAAGAGGTTCACCTACAGGTTCAACTTCAGCAAGCTGATCTTCATCAACTACCCTCTGTGGGGCGTCCAGCCTCCTTCTCGGCCGATGTGGATGGGGGCGGCCAGGATGTTCCGGCCTCGTGGCGGGAGTCTCCGTGCGCAGACAGAGGTGGGCTCTGGCAGCTGTGTGGAATACCTCCACACCGAGAGCCTTATCCTCCACGGACATGCATTCCATGTTAAAGGGACCGCAACCCCGAGGGCCCCTCTATTGTAGGTGCAAAGTAAGGATGCCTGGAGGGGCCTTGAAAGCCACACTATTCCTCTACACAAGCTGCATGGTAGGAGCCCTCAGCAATCCTCAGGAGGCCCTTCAGCAGAGGTTTGTCATGAGAAGAGAGCGGGGCCTTCTCTGTGGTGGTGCCCCGACTGCCTACTGCCCCCTCCACATACACACCCAAGGCTACACCTACTGTGTCCCTTTTCAGCGACAGGCACATACCTTTTTATTTGCCCCATCAAGTTCAGATGATGATGATGATGATGATGATGATGATGATATTTTAATTCCTATTATTTCTTTATTTATTGCATTTATAGCCCACCTTTCCCCCACAAGGAGCTCAAGGTGGTGGACGTGGTTCTCCCTCCGCCCATTTAATCCCCACGATCACCTTGTGAGGCAGGTTAGGCTGAGAGGCAGTGACTGGCCCATGTCAACTAGCGGGCTTCAACGCCAAGAAGGGATTTGAACCCTGCTGTACCAGTTCCCAGTCTGACACTCTCACCACCACACTAGCTCAATTTAAAGATTTAAAAATCCCTCCAATATTGTATTGTCGCACTGTGTTGTGAATTTTTAAAATTTTGAATTTCTTTATACGGCACCCTGAAATGCATTTTCGAATAAGAGGTGGTCTGTATACATTTTAAGATTAAAAAAATACTTGGTAATCCCTTTAAAAACTGTCCTATGGCCCTCCCCTCTTTCATTTCCAGCTCTTACAGAATATGATGTTTGGCCGAAGGACCTGCCCTGACCACCTGGCCTTCCGCAGGTGCGCCCATGACCTGACACTTGACCTAGAGGACCCCAGGGAGAAGACGGGAGCAGTGGCTTCCAGCCCTTGTAAGTGTGCGGGGTGCTACAAAGGCAAGGTCCCCTTTGATACCTGGACCCTGAGATTGAGGGAAGTCCAGAAGGTGGTGGTGAGAGAACCGGGCCTTTTCTGTAGTAGCCCACTCACATACACATGCCATTTGTGGCATGCTCTCCCTAGTGAGGCCCGCCTGGTGCCAGCCTTGTCCTTGTTTTTAGTACCAGGCAAGGACTTGCTTTGTTTTGTTTCCCAGCACATCCTACACAGCACCAGGCTTGGTGTTGAACAGTCAGCACTTTAAATAACAAAACAATCTGTTTTTAGTTTATCGTTACTTTAACTTTTTGAAAACCTTCAATTGTTGATAGTTTTTCTTATTGGTAATTTTATATTTTTTTGTGAACTGCTTTGAGGTTGGTTGGGTTTTTTTCTTTTTTAAGATGTCCAGTTTTTTTTAAAAAGTATTAATTTAGGACGACAGGGACATTAATTAGATTAGATTAATTAAATAATTTATTTCTATCCCGCCCTTCCTCCAAAGGAGCCCAGGGCAGCAAACAAACCACGACTGAAACAGTGCAATTCTACAGGCAGTTTAAAAACAACCTTCTGAAAAGATTGCAGAATTGGTAATGGATATTTAATTATTTTTATTTTTATCCAACAATAGTAGTGTAAAAAACACAATTATTTAATCTGAAAGCATTTGTAAATGGCTGTGATAACGTAACATTTCAGCCAGAATCAGCTGCTGTGAATAAGAGTGAATTATATTTTTGGAGGCTGAACAGCCGGATTGGATTGGCAAATTGTTAGCTGGCTCCAAGGTGACCTCATGTGGCTCTTTCAGTAGGTCAGCTAGGAAAGGACCACAAACAAATGAGACCTGTGACCAGTCAGTGGCCCGGGACTGGACTTGTGGTCTTCTTGCGCCCCCTAGTGATGAGTGCCGGTCCAACTTCTCCAGGCTCAGTTTATGCTTGATCTGCCAGCCCCATTGCCATGGACAGGAGAGCGTACAAGTTGAAATTATAGGAAGTCCAGCATGGAAGGATTTGGGAGGAATCTTAACTTCCCTCTTTGGCACTGACATGCTAAGTCGCCTTTCCCTTTCACCTCCAAACTTCAGTTTCCTGCTGTAGTGAAAACATTCCTTTAAAACAAACAGACAGACAACACGACACAACACAACAAACAACTTCTCAAATTTTGGTCCCACCTCCTTTCCATCATGGAAATTGAGAGATGCTGGCATCTTTTTTCACTCTTTCAAAATCATGGGGTGGAGGGGGGGGCTGTGTATGAGAATTACAGCAAAACACAACTTACCAATAACAATAAATCCACAGTAATTCTGCAGGGTTTCAGGCAGGGGACATTCTCAGCCTTACCTGGAGACATTGGGGATTGAACCTAGGACCTTCTGCATGTAAATCAAATGCTCTGCTGTTGAGATACAGTGGCTCCCCTTAAAGTAAGATTCTAGTCCTCATGGTTCTGAATAAAGTGCTGACTTAAATATGCATGCAGAGCAGATGCTCAGCCACTGAGCTATGGCCCCTATACACAAATGCACATGCTTGTATTAATCAAACAGCACAACCTCCCACCAGATTAACTGGGGGAACTAGTCTTTAGCTGATAGATCAGTTAAAGTTTGCAGCCCTTAGAATAATGTTACAAATAAACAGTCCTTAAAAAGCCTGGAGGTGCCTTTTCACTTAAGACGAGTCTGCTGGATCAGGCCAGTGGCCCATCTGGTACAACATCTTGTTCTCACCATGGGCAGCCTGATGCCTTTGGAAGCCTGCAAGCTGGACGTGAGCAGCTTCCTGCCCACCTGTGACTCGTATTCAGAGGCATGGCGCCTCCGACAGTGGAGGTGGAACATAGCCATTGTGGCTAGTAGCCGATGACAGCCTGGCCCTTCATGATTGATCTAATCCTCTTTAGTTGACACTTTGGGTCTCTTCCAATTCTACAATTCTCTTAAAGCCATCCAAGTAACTTGCCATTTTTTTTTGCTTTTAACTGTTCTGGGGACTGTGCCTTTCTTGTTTTCTTTTTCTTTCCTTCCTTCCCTTCTTCCTCTCCAGGTCTTGGGTCCGTCTCACCTTCTTGCGTCTTCAACTCCTGCTGCTGCTTCCGAGCCCAAGAGAAATGCCGCCCTCTGGCGGCTTTCCCCACACCCCTCCCTCTCGCAGGCTTTGCCCCCCACCCTGGCCGGCAGCTCTGCCCAGGGCTACCCCAGCAGTACCCGATCTCTAACCCGCCTTGCTTTGCTGCTGCCAGTGGTCTTTTTTTCCACCAAGGAGGCCAACCTGCCGTGCCCTTGGAAGACAGAGCGCTGTTCCCAAGCCAGCTGGCCACCCCCAAAGCAGAACACCTCCTGATGGCCATGGACTCTGCTGCTAGGAAGTTGGGAGGAGGAGCTTTTCCTGGGCTGGAATTCCTGCCTGACTCTCCCCAGCCATCTTGGGAGGAAGAAGAGGTTCGTCATGGCGCCAGTCTCCTTGGCGATGCCTGCCTTGGGGTGAAGCCGGAGCTGGCACTGGTGGAGGCCAGGTCCTGCGGCAAACTGTTTGTGGGTCCCCGTGTGGCAGGGAAAGGTCTGCACGGCTCCGCACAACTCGGCAACCTCCAGCCAGCAGCTGCCTCAAACACTGTTGGCCCTGGTTTTAGGCCAGTGGCTGGTGGGAAACCTGACTGGGCGATGCCCTCTCCTCAAGTTTGAGCAAAGGTCTTCCTTTCTCTCTCTTTCTTCATGGAAGAACCCCCACCTTCCTGCCAACACAGCTGAACCCCTGCCTGGCAGCGCCCTCTGCCTCTCTGCTCCAAACCAGTCATAGTTTCAGGTCTCATTTCCTTGCAAAGTCAACAGCACAGAATTTCCTAATCCCCAAACCAAAGAGAAGCTGCTTGCCTGGTTCAGAGTTGTGTGATGGAATGACCACGTGGTGTCAAACAGGACTCTGTGCCTCTGAGGGTGGTGGGATGCAGTTGTGCCCAGCGAACTGAAGTCTGAAAGCTCCCAGAAATAAACCAAGGATGTTTGCATAGACCAGCCAAAGTTCATTCCTCCTTGCTAAGCTGCCTGTATCTATGTGTGCATGTTTAATAAAGAATACCTGAGAACACTCCTGATCCAGTTGATGGCATGATTCTGGGGTCGTGAGATGGCCTTTCATTCCTGATTTGATTGGCTCCAGCTTGACACCTTTTCTGGGTGCTGAATTGCCAACAGAATAGGAGCACCTGCAGCACAACTGCCATGTGTAGGATCGCGATTCCTGCACTGCAGGGGGTTGGACTAGATGACCCTTGGGGGTTCCCTTCCAACTCTACAATTCTGGTTCTATGATTGTTTATCCACAAGCCAGAACGTTGCCAAGCTGCCCTAATATGACAAGACCTGGGTGAAATGCAGAGTTGGAAGCTACACCCAAGGGCCATCTAGTCCAACCCCCTGCAATGCAGAAATCATGGGTAAAGAATCCCTGACAGACGCCCACCCAGCCTTCTGTAAACTAATGCACACTCTGTGCGTGTGTATTGCATGTCATTTATATTTCCTTGTAGCAAATTGCAAAAGATATATAGGTCATCTCTTTGAAATCCCTGCTCTGCTTAGCTGAGTAAACCAGAACACTTAGCTTAAAAGAGCCTTAAACCTCTCTCTGTTTGGCCACTCACTTGTGGGAATTATTATATATTTTACATAAATTGTACATTATGAAAGAGAATGCGAGAGAAAGCTGTTGGGGTGCATAACATTCATGGAATACCAAAAGGAAGACAGTTCCCTGCTTTCATGAACTTACAGTTAAAAATCTGAAAGACATGTGGAAGGAAAGAAAATGACGCTGAGGGTAAAGAGGGAAGAACACAGGTTCATCTCGGTTACACCTAATTCCTATTGATGCCAGCAGGGTAGTGTTTGGGGGGGGGCAGTCAGCAGAATAAGCAGGAGGGCCCCCAAACATAGCTGCAGGACTGCCTTTCTTTTGGGGAAGGGTCATGGCTCAGTGGTTAGAGCCTCTGCCCCTGGGCTTAATCCCCAATCTCCAGGTAGGACTGGGAATAGTCCCCACCTGAAACCCTGGGAAGCCTGCTGCCAGTCTGCGTGTAGACAATATTGAGCTAGATGGACAAATCATCTGAGTCAGTATAAGGCAGATGCGACTGTGTTTTCTGCCTCGCCTCTTGGAAGAGCGGCTATCGATACTGAAGGGTTTTTTTTAGAAGAGCCGAGTTGATGCAGCTTCTGTCTTTTTGCAGAAGTCGCCTCATCGCTGCTGAGAGTCCAGCCAGTTGCCCCTTCCCCACCTCATAGAATCCTGCATTCCGGCTGCTCCTGTCTTACCTGGGCAGGTGAAGGTGCTTTTTACTGGCTGGTCTGTGGGGAAGGAATGAATTGACGGATAAGACAGTGATCGGCAAGGCCACAGGAGAAAGCGAGAGATAGGAGGAGATAGACATGAAAAGGCCACAAGCGTGACAGCAAAGCTTCCAGGATGTCAGACCAGGCAGGGAAATGTGTTCAGCCTGAGGGCCGCATTCCATTCTGGGCCACCTTCCAAGGGCCATATGCCAGCAGTGGGAGGGGTCAGAGGCCAAAGTGGGCGAGGCAATGCATTTAAATTTTACACCTGTGCTGCAGCCTGCACACACACACACACACACACACCCCTACGGCTCTATTCTCCATCCAGGCAAACGATTCCAACTCTGTGATCTGTGTTCAAGAGGCATTATGAGAGTTCAGGGTCACAATTCAGGCCAGGCAAAAACACCCAAGGAGGGTACAAAGCAGGTACAGTGAGAGGTGCATCCTGGGGAGAGTTTGGAGGGCCAGAGAGAGAGGTTTAAAGGGCCACATCCCTAGCCCCTGGAGCCAGAGGTTCCCACACATACCCTAGTACAAAAGTAGCTGTTTATACTTAGCCTGCAAAAAAAAGGGGGGGTGAAATTTTCATTTCGACTAAGAACCAATTGAGAAAGATAGCAGTTATCCTTGTAGGCCCCTATGAAACCGAGGGGCGGCTCTCCCATAGCCTACCTCTGGGAGTTTCTGAGGGGTGGGTTCAGGCTTGTCACCTGTCACAGCAACTAGACCTCTGGGCAGAAGGACATCACCACCCCCTGGTGACAATCTGGGGTCACTGCAAACGTTGCTCCTGGGCACCTGGCAGAGGTGAGGGAGGCCTGCAAAGCAGAGTGCAAAAGAGCCGGGGGGCCATCACTCCTACCCTGCGGGACCTCAGCCACTCTGCCATCCCAGCTGGGTTCATCCCCAAATTTCCAGTCCAAGATGACTAAAAGGAGCTGCTTTCTTCCACTGGTTGTTGTTGTTGTTCAGTCGTTCAGTCGTGTCCGACCCTTCGTGACCCCATGGACCAGAGCACGCCAGGCACGCCTATCCTTCACTGCCTCTCGCAGTTTGGCCAAACTCATGTTAGTAGCTTCAAGAACACTGTCCAACCATCTCATCCTCTGTCGTCCCCTTCTCCTTGTGCCCTCCATCTTTCCCAACATCAGGGTCTTTTCTAGGGAGTCTTCTCTTCTCATGAGGTGGCCAAAGTACTGGAGCCTCAACTTCAGGATCTGTCCTTCCAGTGAGCACTCAGGGCTGATTTCTTTGAGAATGGATAGGTTTGATCTTCTTGCAGTCCATGGGACTCTCAAGAGTCTCCTCCAGCACCATAATTCAAAAGCATCAATTCTTCGGCGATCAGCCTTCTTTATGGTCCAGCTCTCACTTCCGTACATTACTACTGGGAAAACCATAGCTTTAACTATACGGACCTTTGTCGGCAAGGTGATGTCTTTGCTTTTTAAGATGCTGTCTAGGTTTGTCATTGCTTTTCTCCCAAGAAGCAGGCGTCTTCTAATTTCGTGACTGCTGTCACCATCTGCAGTGATCATGGAACCCAAGAAAGTGAAATCTCTCACTGCCTCCATTTCTTCCCCTTCTATTTGCCAGGAGGTGATGGGACCAGTGGCCATGATCTTAGTTTTTTTGATGTTGAGCTTCAGACCATATTTTGCGCTCTCCTCTTTCACCCTCATTAAAAGGTTCTTTAATTCCTCCTCACTTTCTGCCATCAAGGTAGTATCATCAGCATATCTGAGGTTGTTGATATTTTTTCCGGCAATCTTAATTCCGGTTGGGATTCATCCAGTCCAGCCTTTCGCATGATGAATTCTGCATATAAGTTAAATAAGCAGGGAGACAATATACAGCCTTGTCGTACTCCTTTCCCAATTTTGAACCAATCAGTTGTTCCATATCCAGTTCTAACTGTAGCTTCTTGTCCCACATAGAGATTTCTCAGGAGGACAAATGAGGTGATCCGGCACTCCCATTTCTTTAAGAACTTGCCATAGTTTGCTGTGGTCGACACAGTCACAGCAAACTATGGCAAGTTCCACTGGTTGCATGCCCATTAATTTTTTATTTTGTTAAAAAATGGGAATGTGGACTGTCTTCAGCTCTGGCTATTGATTGATTGACTGATTTGTTATATTTATTTAACTGAATCATTTATAATCTGCACTTCCATAAAAGTGTAGCAAAGTCGTCTACTACAACATATACCACCGGGCTCTTTGAATTGTTTCCATTCTAGTTGGTCACTATAAAAACTGCTATGTAACTCTAGGAACCGGTACCTGAATTTGCTTGTATTTCTCTTCACTTCTCTTTCCCCCCTTTGTTTCGCATCTCTTCGATTGTAATCCTGCGGTCAGAGACTGTCAGCCTTGCTTGTATTTATCGTACATATGTCATTCCGGGAACATTTTCATCTGAGGAGAGGAGTAAAAAACTTAATTTAAATGAATAACAAAAACTGCCACAGCTCTCCCGCCCCCACCCTGAATCCTGGGAGTTGTAGTTTGGGTACCAGAGACCCACACAGTCTCACCTATCACAAAGCTACCCAGGCACACGCTTCTGGTTATCTATATTTGCTTTCATTGGTTTTATCTTTAATGATGATGGTTTTGTGTATATTCATTTTTAATTGGTTTGTGGATTTGAGCTGTTTATTGGTTTGTAAATTTTCTTAATAAATAGATTTCAGTTCACAGCGTTCCCCAGGGAGAGTGAAGAGCTACTAGACCAGTTTGAGAGCCTGTGCAGATGGTAGCATACCAACTTCAGCCAGGAACTGAGGGGGCTTCCAGATCGGGGTTTATTATGGGATGGTTGCTTCTTACGCATGCCATCTTTTTATTTTGTTTATTTTGGTTTCGTTTTTGCAGCATCTACACAACATTACTGGCATCAAAATGCCAGCCCACATTTCTCTCCCATTTAATACAGATTTACTATTCCTGGAGAAAATCCAGTACTGGAAGTTGGGGACGGGGGGTGGGGGGTGGGGTGGGACACCTGCTGCAATATCTGACTTTCCTGTGTTCCCTACCTGGAAACTCCCAATATTTCCACAGGTGAAGTGGTGGTGATGGCATTGTAACACCCCCAATTGACTCACCCCAAAATTGCCACCTAAGACTCTCCAAGATGGGCAGCTCGAAAAAAATCTTTCACTGTATAACGCGTGGAAAATGGCAGCGGGTGTAGACAGGTCCTGCGTATATTTATTTATTGTTACATTTATCTCCCACCTTTCCTCTTAAGCTGCTGAAGGCAGCTTACATGGTTCTTCCCCCTTCCTCATTTTATCCCCGCAACAACCCTGTGATGTAGAGACAGGATGAGAGACGGCAGCTGGCCCAAGGCCATCCATGTGGCTGAGAGGGGAGATTCAAACCCTGGTCTCCCAGGTCCTAGTCTGGCACACTAACCAGATGGGCGGGCTATAAATAATAATAATAAATTATTATTATTATGCCACACTGTGTGTTAAGAGTCTGGATGTGTCTGCTCAGACGCCCATCTACCCAGGACGTTTTTTTGCCTGAGGCAACAAAGCAAGAAACCAAACTGTACCTCAGTCGCCTCTCTCTGGGAATAAAATTACAACAGCCTTTCATTACACCCTAATGAGTTATTTTATTTTTTTATTGCCTTTATATCCTGTTTCCCCTCCCTCCAAGGAGTTCAAGGTGGCATACATACCTGGCCCCCTCCTCATTTAATCCCCACAGCAATCCTGTGAGTAGGCTAGGCGGAGAGGGGGTGACTGGCCCAAGGTCTCTTAGTCAGCTTCATGGCCAAGTGGGGATTTGAACCCAGATCTCTTCCAGGTCCTAGTCCAATACTCTCACCACTATGCCACACTGCCTCTAGAAGACTCCTGAGGTGCCTGCCTGGGGCTGCCAAATGGGAAGGCTGGCCCCAAGGAAGATTTATTTTATTTTATTTTAAATTTTGTGTGGTAACCCACCCTGAGACCGTATACCAGTAGTTAAAGCTATGGTTTTCACAGTCGTGATGTATGGAAGTGAGAGCTGGACCATGAAGAAGGCTGATCGCCGAATAATGGATGCTTTTGAATTCTGGTGCTGGAGGAGACTCCTTGAGAGTCCCATGGACTGCAAGAAGATCAAACCTATCCATTCTTAAAGGAAATCAGCCCTGAGTGCTCACTGGAAGGGACAGATCCTGAAGCTGAGGCTCCAGTACTTTGGCCACCTCATGAGAAGAGAAGACTCCCTGGAAAAGACCCTGATGTTGGGAAAGATGGAGGGCACAAGGAGAAGGGGACGACAGAGGACGAGATGGTTGGACAGTGTTCTCGAAGCTACCAACATGAGGGAGGCAGTGGAAGACAGGAGTGCCTGGCGTGCTCTGGTCTATGGGGTCACAAAGAGTCGGACACGACTAAACAACAACAACAACAAATGATAAATAAATTAGGTGTTGTTTTTTTAAAGAGACTAGGGCGTTGTGGGTGAGGAGGTGAACCCCAAAGAATTCTTCTTCTTCTTCGGCAATCCCTCGTAGCCGAGTATGATTGCCTTCCATGAACAAGTTTTTAGGAACGAGTCCGTAAGTGCCTGTGGACGCCAATTCTGGATCCACACGTCCTTCCACCGTGGGGACATTGTTTCCTGGGCGGGAGTTGATCACGGTGTGGATTTGCCAAGCGTGCCTTCCTCTTAGCACGTTTCTCCCTTGTGTCCTGAGTTCGAGTGTCTTCAAAGCCCATGACACCTTTGGTAAAGGCTGTTCTCCAACTGGAGCACTCGCAGGCCAGTGTTTCCCAGTTGTCGGTGTTTATACTACATTTTTTAAGATTTGCCTTGAGACAGTCTTTAAACCTCTTTTGTTGACCACCAGCATTACGCTTTCCATTTTTAAGTTCGGAATAGAGTAGTTGCTTTGGAAGACGATCATCAGGCATCCGCACAACATGACCAGTCCAACGAAGTTGATGTTGAAGAATCATTGCTTCAACACTGGTGATCTTTGCTTCTTCCAGTACACTGATATTAGTTCGCCTGTCTTCCCAAGTGATGTGTAAAATTTTTCGGAGACACCGTTGATGGAATCTTTCAAGGAGTTGGAGATGGCGTTTATAAGTGGTCCTTTACCCAAAGAATTACATCCCTAGCGACTCACATTAAGAAAACCCGAGGTGTGAACCCCACCAACCCAGAGAAGATATTGGGCGGAAGAGCAATGGAAGTCCCTCAAGTTTTCTCCTCATGGGCCGGCCCAGCCATTAGGCAGCAGAGTGAGGTGACTGCCTCAGGCGGCGGACACTGAGGGGTCAGGCAGGCTGGGGCGGCCAGGTGTCGGGGGACCAGTGATGTAAAATTCTCGAGAATAATCTTTTGGAGAATATCCTCGAGAATATTCTTGATTAATGAGAATATTAGAGAATTTTCATTTAAAATAGGAGAATATTCATTTTAATGCCTTGAAAATGATATAATTAGTTAAAACAAAATAAAGAATAAAAAAATTCCTTCCAGTAGCATCTTAGAGACCAACTAAGTTTGTTCTTGGTATGAGCTTTCATGTGCATGCACACTTCTTCAGAATTAGTTAAGATACATGTTTGTTCATGGGTAAACTTGTTCAGATGGCAACCAAAAACTGTACAGATACTTTTCTTCAATGGGGCAAATGCAGTGAATTCACATTCTTTGATTTTTTTGCACCAAACTTGAAAATTAATTGTGAATGACTCACATTAACCATTAAGCCTGCCACTAACCATATATTTACCATCAACTTGAATTCTAATTAAGTTGCGTATGTATGAAATGTAGCCTTTAAAGTAAAAGGAATATTAAAAAAAACCTCAGGTCTGCTACAAGAGTATCTACATCAGTGTTTTTCAACCTTTTTTGGGCAAAGGCACACTTGTTTCATGAAAAAAATCACGAGGCACACCACCATTAGAAAATGTTAAAAAAATTGACTTCCGGCGGCGACGCCATTGAAGGTGGTCGTGGGTTGCTTCGGTTGCGAAGCACCCAGTACATCCCGGGGGTTAGGAGCCCTGTACCCGCATATCGGGGCTCCGGTTGGGGTGCGGGAAGAGCGTCCCGCACCCTGGGCTCCCCGGCTGTGCCCATTGTGGCTCCGAACCCTTCCCCCGCTCCCCCTGTAAAGGGGGAGTGGGGGTGAAGGGACGACGGAGCCGGGCTATAGGGGACATGCCCCAACCGGGATGTAAATGCGGCGACAAAGCCTTTGATGAGCGTCTAAGTTCTACCTGTCTTTAATGAGCTGATAAGAACCCAGTGACTGTGAGTATTTGAATGACTCTTTGTATTCTTGGAACGATCTGGGGGAAAGAAGAAAGGCAGCCCGCCTCCCTCCCTTCGGAGACGAAAGAAATTAACTCTTTAAGTGACTGCTGCTACTACAATCGATAGAAAGTATTGGGAATTTTAAAACTGAGACTGCAGAGATCTCCCTTCGGGGGTTAATTGGGGATAAAATATCTCCTTTTGAAGTTTTGGTCTTTATACCTCGGCTTCGGAGAAATGGCGACCGGGACTGACGTGGGAAAAAATTGAAACAAAGGGAGGAAGAGACAGGAACTGAAACTTGATACTCACTCTCCCTCCGAAAATGCTGGACTTTGCGTTTGCATTGATACTGAACTCTGATTTAGAGGATGAGGAAAGGCTTACTGTCTTGAGGCTGGAACTGATTAATCGGAAACTACAAGCTTTGAGTGGAATTGTAAGTAAAAAGAATTTACTTTCCACAGAGGAGGCTTTTCAAAAGATTGATGAAATGGAATCAAGCCTTTGCAAAGAGCTGGAAGGGGTGATTGAAGAATTCTTTGAAGTGTTTGGGCAACTCCGGAAAGAGGAACCGGTTTCTGGGGGTGGCAGCCCTAGAACGGGGAAATTTACAATATCCAGACTCCGAGGTGGCAGCTCGGGGTCGAGGGACATGGAATTAAGATTTTTACAAGAACAAGAATGGCAAAAAGAAACGGAGGAGCCCAGAAGGAAAATGCTGAACACCCTGAAGCTCGATGCAAGGTTTGTTGTGAATGCAGCCTGGATTTGTGGACGTCTGGAAGGAGATTATTGGAGAGCCAGTTCTGGTGAAAGACAGAAAAAGACAATGGACAGAGGGGGAGTGGGTTGAAGTATTAAATTTACAATTTAAATGGTCTGTCATGGTATCCGAAATCGGGTGTGAAGTCTGTTAATCATAAGTTTATTTTAAGTAAGAAAGGAGATATTGAACTTTAAGTTAAAAGCAGCATGATAAAGGATAGAAGAAATAAGTTTAGTTATAAGAATATTTGATTATGATTTAGGTTATATTAGTAAGATTAAGATAATTGTGTTATTTTTAAGTAAAACTAAATTTTCTATAGAGCAAAGTTGTTAAGGAAATAAGTATATTGATTTAAAACCGAAGGTGAAAAGGCGGGGGAAGTCAAGCGTCAAGATTCGAAAGTAGAAATTTTTTTTTTTGTAAGGTATATAATTAAGAAGAAAATCCTGACATTATGTGTATTTGTATTTGTTTTTTTATATTTGTAGGTGTGGGGTCGGGTTTGTGTTATTTTATGAAAATGCTAATAAATTCTGTTAAAAAAAAAAAAAGAAAATGTTAAAAAAATTAACTCTGTGCCTATATTGACTATATATAAAGTAATTTTTCAATTTTTCCCACGGCACACCAGGCAACATCTCGCGGCACACTAGTGTGCCGCGGAACAGTGGTTGAAAAACACTGATCTACATGGTGCAGTATTTTCAGTGCAACACTAATAAAATCAACATAAAGTTTAAAACAAATGCTATCATTTCCAGAAAATAAAACACAAATAATCAGTAATGACAAGTTACATAACATCAGAAATGTTGATTACTATCTGTTTAGACATGTAAGGCAACAAACAACATATTTAAATTATAACTGATAAATTGTCACAAGAAAGACATTTATTTATTTTTTTAAAAAAGGGCTTTAAGTAACAGTTTGTGGAGAATATTCCCCAGAGAATTTTCTAGCAGAGAATATTCTCGAGATGATTTTCATTCTCGAGAATATTCTCCGGAGAATATTCTCACCTCACATCACTACAATTGTTTATTTTATTTTATTTTTTAAAAACCGATTGCTTATCACCCTCCCTTATGTTTTTAGCTGTTTCTCTTTCAGCTGTAAGCCGCCTTGTGTCCCTGTCACAATATTAATAAATAGAATATTAATAATAATAGGCGGTGAACGATTCACAAGGAAATGAAAATATCACAATAAGAGCAGAAGGGAATGCTGGGGGGGGTTTTTTCTGGGGGGGGGCGGGATATTTCCCTTTGCCTCCGGCAACGCAAAGTGTCTTGGGGCCGGCCCTGTCCTTAGGCCGCCTCTGAGGGGATTGGGGTGGGGCTGCCATCCTGCTGGGAAATGGGGGTGGAGCAGGATTGTGGCATTTGTGGGGGGCAGAAACAGCCTTGCTAAAGAGACCCACTTTGTTTTTCTTACCCAGACATTTGACACCCCATAACAGATATTTTAGGGTCTTCTCTATTCTCTTGAATATTTTATTTTAATATTGTATTTTAAAATCTGACCCGCCCTTTCCAGAGCTCATGGTGAAGGGCGGGTGAGAAATGTAATATAATAAGAATAATGCTATACCGGAGGGGTAAATGGGTGACCTTTTTTTTGACAAAAACTCTGTGAGGAATATTTGGGGTTGGCTGCACTTCCTGCCCACCGCCCTCAATTCAGTCACCTCAGCGCTCATTTTTTGGGGGGGGGGGTGAGGGGTCAACTGAATTATTCCTGTCTTATGGTATTCTTATTTCATAAGATTTATACGCTGCTTGATCGAAAACAAACCCCAAACCCTGAAAGCAGTTTACAGAAAAAAAGATTAAAAATAAAAATAAAATTACGAATAAGAAGAATGAATAACCATTTAAGACTTTCAAAAAGTTAAAATGAGTTGCGGCGGATGATGCTGAGAGCCTGAAGTCTCTGGACTCAGGTGAAAATATATGAACACAGGTCAACAATATAACCGGCCGGAGCAGGGACGGGCCAGAGAGGCACTCTGTGCATGCTCAGAGGGAGAGTGGCCTCCTTCGTTCTTCCCTCAGGGATTCCCAGGCTGAGCCCCTGGAGGACAGAGAGGGATAAAGGCAGACCACCCCTCATTTGGGAGGGAAACTGACAGGCCTGCGGAAATAAGAGGAATAAAGGCCATTTCATCCACCTCAAACTCTTCCCTCTGTTTTCTCCTCCCTGTCACACAGCAAAACTGTAAGCTCATGAAGGCAGGGAACCTTTTTTTGGAAAGGGGGCTCTGGCCCATGGATCTCTGGAGATGGAAGAAGAAGAAGAAGAAGAAGATAATTTCATTTATGGATGCTTTACAAAATAACAGGAGACTGAGGCAATAACCTTGAAATAATAGGAACATTAGTTTTATTTACGGATGCTTTACCAAATTGCAGGAGTCTGAGGTGACATCCTTGCAGTAATTGTAAAGGTGGCAACAACATTTTTTATGGATGATTCACAAAAGGCAGGTGTCTATGTAATAGTCACATCAAGCACTTTCCTCTATGTATATGTGGTGATGGAGGAGTAATAGCATTAGGCTGTTACTAAAATGTTTAGGGGTACTCTTGTTTCGACTCAAGTAGACCACCATTTTATAGTTCAGATCGGGGGAAATAAATACAGTAAATGGACAAAAGTACAAAGACTCACAAAATGTTTAGGGGTATGCGTCCCCCAAAGGAAAAAATGCACTAGTATTAGGCTGCAATCACATTCCCCACTGAACTCGTTGGGAATTACTTCTGAGTAGACACAGATTGAGTGTTAATAACTGTGACTGCTTAACTGTTTTCAGTTCTGAATTTTAAATGGTTGTAACCTGCCCTGGGACCTGTTAGTGAAGGGAAGCTAATAAATAATAATAATAATAATAATAATAATAATAATAATAAAAACAGTTATTATTCATAATAGTACCAGGGCAGACACTTTAAGTCCATCCATCCATCCCTTGCCTCCCCTCCTTGGAGAGGAACTGACATTTGGGAATCTGATCCTGTGCGCTGATATCAGGCCAGATCCACCCCTAATAAATGCAGTGTCAACAACGAAAACAGTTGTTGTTGTTGTTGTTGTTGTTGTTGTTGTTGTTGTTGTTAACCTTAGTGTAGGCAGAGTGCCGGGGTGGGGATTGTTTCTGTGGGATTCAGATGCCCCTATGGAGCTCTTCCAAATCTCCAGGTCCATGACCTACCGTATTAACGCAATAAATATCAGCATTGATGACGATGCTGGCGACGGGATCCCTCCTGCAGGAAAGAGACACGGACTATTAACGATTAACCATTAAGCGACGAATTAATAACCCACCGTCGCTCCATGGAAGGCTTTGCAAAAAGCAGCACAAAGGGCTCCCCGGGAGAGACGACGTGCATGGACAGAAACGCTGTTGCATTGATCATAATGTTGATATTGACGGTGATGATGATGATGATGAAGGGGGGGTCTCTCCTCCTCCTCCCCCCTTCCCTCCCACCTGCTGCAGAAGGATCCCTCCGTCCTGCAGGAGAGAAGAAGGCAGAGAGGGGAGGGATTAGCTGGGAAGGAGGCGAAGGGAGGGCGAAGCTTAAGCCAGGGAGCCTTCCCCCCCCCCCGCCGCCGCCCTCCTGCAGCAGCCTTGAGCTGGAAGGAGAAGCAGGAGAAGCAGGAGGAGGAAGAGGAAGGAGAGGAAGGCGAGGCAAGGAGCTCGAGGGAGGGAGGGAGGGAGGGAGGCGCCTTGGCTGCTGCTGCTGCGTTCCCATTGCTTTCCCTTTTGCTCTGTGCACCCTCCTCCCTCCCTCCCTCCCTCCTTCCCTGGCGCCCCCTCCCTCTTGTTTAGGGCAAGGGGAGGAAGGGGGAGTGGGGCAGGGCCGCCTCCAGAGAGGGAAGGGAGAGGGGTGGGGAAGCTGGGCTGGGAAAGGCTGGGGCTTGGAGGTCTGCAACTAGGCCTCGCCTTCCCTGGGAAAAGGGAGGAAAAAAAAAACCTCGCCGGAGGAGGCAGAGCAAGGACAGCCAACGGGGGGTGGTTTTTCTTTTTTATTGTTTTAAAGTAGTAGTAGCAGCAGCAGCGGCAATAATAAAATCCTTGGAAGGCAGGAAGAGCTTGCAAAGGGAGGGGGGGTTATAGGCCACTGCAGAGAGAGAGAGAGACAGAGAAGGGAGAGAACCCCCCTCCAGGGGTAGGAAAAAGGAGGCGCTGCAGCAGCAGCCAGCAGCCAGCAGCCAGCAGCAGAGATGGTGGCTGGTGCAGGAGGGGGGCTTTGCTCGCTGCCGCCGCCGCCGCCTCCTCCCTCTGGGCTGATGTGTTTGTCCTTCCTCTTGCCCTGCAAAGATCCAGAGGACTGAGGAGGAGGAGGAGGAAAAGGAGGAAAGAAGAAGAAGAAGAAGAAGAAGAAGGAGAGTGTAAAGGGACGCGCCCGCCCGCCCGCCCGCCTCTTCCATGGAGGGTCCCTTCTTTCCTCATTCATTTCAGGAGCTGCATTTCAGGAGCTGCAAAACAACGAGGCTGCTGCTCCCCTTCCAAGGAAAGCTGGGCGAGAGGTAGAAAGGAGAGGAGGAAAACAACTTCGGAGGACATTTTCCTTTTCCTCTCCCCCCCCCTTTTTTTGCAAGAAGGCTTCTTCACAACAAGGACCCAAAAGCTCCCCTTCCCCACCCTTCCCCTTCCCCTTCCCTCCTTTTCAACACCTCCTCCCCCATGCCACATTCTGTGTTTGTGTGTGTGTTTTTACTTAATTTATTCCCCTCTCTGTCTTCCCCTCTCTCTGCACGACAGCATTGTGTTATGGGATATATGTGTGTTTATACATATACATACATACATACATGCATGCATATATCCCCGGCTTCTTGATTATGTGTTTCCCCCCAAGAAATAATTAAGAGCCCCCTTTTTTATTTAAATGATCGAACTGGACATTGGCACTGCACATTTTTAATTTATTTATTCAAGATTCTGAGGAGCGAGGAAACCTAAGCGCAGGGAAGAGAAAAGCAACTGATTTGAGGAGATAAGTTGGTTAAATCTCTTTCTCTCTCTCTCTCTCTCTTTAAAGAGAAAAGGCCACAGCGTAAAAACCCGATATTTTATTTCGTCTGTGTTTTGTGTGTGTCTCTCTCTCTCACTGCAAACAGAAGAACAGCTGGTAAAACTGGATTATAAGGATGTTTTGATCTGTGTTTTGCAGTTAAGACTTTAATATTTGGATGGGAATCTGTGCCTCTACTCCAGTTGGCTCTTCCGATCCCGTTCATAACCTTGGAAAAAGTTTTTTGGGTGGGGGGGTAGAGTGGGAGAGTTAATTTGAAAAGGAGAGTTGTCAAGAAGAAGAAGAGGAGGAGGAAAAAGAAGAAGAGGAGGAAGGAGCCAGGTCGCGAAAGGGCTGGGGGACGATGCCTGCAGAATATAAACCGAGGGAGGTGATGGACTGGCAGAACCCAGGCTCTTGACTGCAGGAGGAGAAATCACTTTTTGCCTTCTTGTCTCTCTCTTTGTGGGGAGGGGGAAGGAAGATTTGCAGCGGAAATCATTTTCGCCAGGAAGAAAACGACGCCTCCCACCTCCCGCACGCAGGTAGCCAAAGACCCAGGGTGACCCCCCTGGTGTGCTGGATTTGACCGCAAGCCATGAACATGAGGCCACCTCAGACTGCACTGGACAGGTAGGTGACGGGCGGTGGTTGTTTTCTGGGGGTGGGTTCGTGGTGGGGCTGGTCTTGCTCAAAGTTGCATTTCCTTGTGGTTGAGGAGGTTTGGTGGCCGCTGGTCAATTTATGAATGGGCGAGCGTAAGCTCATGCGGGGGAAGGAAGGAAGGATGGCCCCAGCCCAGATGGCTGGTGGGTTGGCCTTCGCTCAAGACGCTGGTAATGGTCATGCGACTTGGCCCTGCCGAGAGGGGAATGCCCTGTCTGGCTTTCTCCCTCTGCCTCTATTGCAGATTCTCTTGGGTTGATCCTTCAGTGCCTTTAAGCAGCTGAACTTTATTCGAGTTGTCCGTCAGTCCCCCACACGCACTTGCCTTCCAGTTTCCTCGTGTTTGTTTGGTCCTTGGAGGCTATGGTGGTTTTCAAACTTGGTGCCAGGGAATTCTGGGAGGTGTCTGGAGATGGGCAGATCAATCACTGGGGACAAGAAGAGCCTTCTTCTGCAACCTATCAACCCTCTATGCCAGGGGTAGGCTACCTAAGGACCGGGGGCCAAATGCGGCCCAATCGCCTTCTCAGTCCGGCCTGCAGACGGTCCAGGAATCACCGTTTTTTTACATGAATAGAATGTGTCCTTTTATTTAAAATGCATCTCTGGGTTATTTGTGGGCATAGGAATTCGTTCATTTTTTTTTTTTTTTAATATATAGTCTGGCCCACCATCTGGTCTGAGGGACAGTGGACCGGCCTACGGCTGAAAAAGGTTGCTGACCCCTGCTCTATGCAGAGGGGTGTTGGTGGTATCCCTCCAGACTGCAACTCCCATCAGCCCCAGCTGGCATGGCCAATGGTCAGGGGTGATGAGAGTTGTAGTTCCAACACCTTGGAGGGCACCCCCTGCTGCATAACGTGGGTGCCATAGCTGAGCACAGAGTGTGTTCTGGGGTGCCTTGTTATGTTTAGATCCAGGTGGCCAGGGCTCTGCATGGACTAAGCGTGCTCCATAGAGCATCCCCCAGAATCCTTAACAACACACAAGGATTCCCTGGCAGGTAGGTCAGTGGCGTGGGAACTATCCAGCCTGGAGGTAGAGCGTCTGGAACGCCCAAACATCCCACGTAGGGCCCACTTTGTGATAAACCTCATTGACGAAGCAGCGCCCTGGTGTGATCCCATGTATGCGCCGGAGGAGTAGCAACAGCCTGGCTGTCACCACCCTAAATATCAGCGCGTGGCCGGTGGTGTGAACCCATGAACGTCTGATTCCCTCAGCCGCCAGAATTAATGGGCTTGAGTTTACAAAATGGACATTTCACAGAAGACGGGTCCGTCAGTTGCTCCTAAATGTGATGGCTGTGTTGAAACGTCCATATCCAGGGACAGTCTACTTCTGAAGCCCGTCTGGTGTTTCCCCTCACCCCCTCGTTGCTCGCTTCCTGGAGACACCTGTGAGAAGCAGGATGCAGGACTAGACAGCACTGGCCTGATGCAGCAGCACAAAGCTCCTCCACAAAGCCTGTGGCAAGTTAACCGCCTGGCCTAACTTAAGGTGTTGGTGCAAAAGCCATAGGAGCTGGGACCCACATACTTCCTGGGATGCCTCCCCCAATACCTTCCTGTCATTGCTTTTTGATCCATAGTGGAGGTCCTGCCCATGGGTGAGGCCTGTGGTGTGGGGCAGGGCTTTCTCTGTGGAGGCCCCCCACTTGTGGAACTCGCTTCCGGCTGAGGTTCAGTTGTCCCCCTCTCCCATTTTGTCAGGATATTAAAGCGTATTTATTCCAACAGGCTTTTAGCAGCTAGTGATGAATATTCTTAACAAACTGATTTGTAATAATGTTAGCTGTTGTTTTGTGATAGTTGCATTGTGTTTCAAGGCGGTTCTTGGCTTCCCTGGACCTTGCCAAGAGGAAGATCGGGATATGAGGGCAATGAGTATATAAATCCCGCCCCCGCCACCATGACCGAAAGGGACCCCACAGATGAATAACTGAAGGGGAAAGGAAGGCTCATGTCCTGCTTGTGGGCTTCCTATGATGGTTGGCCACTGTGAGGACAGGAGGCTGGATTGGATGGTCCTCCTGTGGCCTGATCCAGAAGGCGCTTCTTACATTCTTGTAACTAATTCTGAAGCATAAAGTGCTTCTGATGGTCGCTGGTGGTAAAGTTTCTATCGCATTTCTGTTCACCTTTGTAAATGTCTGTTTGCCTTTGGCGGGGTGAGGACCTTAATCAGACCAGCAGCCCTCGTGGGCTGTGTTTGATGGGCCACCCGGACTGCCCGCTTGTTCGCTGATGTTCACGGTGACATCTGATGGGTGGTGACTTCAGGCCTGCTTTCTGCTGTGCGATTGGATTCCCCGTGGATCCAGCCACACCTCACCTCAGGCGTGGGACAGGTGGACACCGTCTGGGAGGAGCTGGGCCAAACTTGACTTGTGGGTCAGAGGTTCCCCACCCCTGGCCTGTGACGCTGTAATGCCTTGTGGGTGGGAAGGCACGAAGGCTTTTTTTAAAAGTAGGGCGAGGGAGTTTGGGGGTTTGCCTTCTACTTTTTCCTCTTCTTCCACAGCCACCTGATGTTGGTCTGTGTTGGCAAATGGGAGGCGGAAGTGTTTGCAGATCCATATCTTCTATTTCAAATATTCTGCACCCTGCTTTTCCATGGTTTTTTTTTTTTTACAGCAGTGAGTCACGTTAAAAGATGTGGTTAAGTGACATCAGCGCTGCGAAGTCAGCAGCAAAAGGGACCGTGCAAGAAACCATAGAATTCTAGAGTTGGAAGGGACCCCAAGGATCATCTAGTCCAACCGTCTGCTATGCAGGAATCGCAGCTAAAGCATCCCTGACAGGTGGCCACCCAACCTCTGCTTACAAACTTACAAGGAAGGAGAGTCTGCATTCTTCCTAGGTCATCCCTTCCATTGTCAAACTGCTCTTACTGTCAGAAAGTTCTTCCTATTGTCTTTCTTGTAACTTGAATATATTGGTTGGAGCAGCAGAAAACAAATTTGCTCCATCTTCCTCGTGACACCCCTTCAGATATTTGAAGATGGCTATCATATCCTCTCTCAGTCTTCTAAGGCTAAGCATACCCAACTCCAGCTGTTCCTCATAAGGCTTGGTTTCCAAACCCTTGGTCATCTTGGTCTGCACACACTCCAGCTTCTCAATATCCTTAAAGATGGGGCCCCAGAAATGGACGCAAGACTCCAGGTGGAGTCTGGCCAAGGCAGGATAGAGTGGTACTATGCACGGATGTAGCCAGGCCTTATGTTGGGGGAGGGGGCAGAACCGAGCTATCTGTGACACGATTGGTCAGTTAAGTATTTTTATTTATTTACTTGATGGGGGCAGCTGCCCCTCCCCCCCCGGCTATTTATTTTGTTTCGACTATGGCAGACCAACACGGCTACCGACCTGTAACTAGATTTTTTAAATTTTGTTTTATTTTTTAGAAGGATTTATGTATTGCTTTTTCACACAACATAACAAATCAGTGTGCAAAATGATTTAACAATATTGTAAAACTTGCAGTAAAATATTCATACCTATAAAAGCACAGGTAGAAAATAAAAAATTGCAGATTGTACGTCACAACCTCTATGCCCAAATCCTCATCCCACTGGACATGGTGAGAGCGGCAGGCTTCCTTTCTTCTCCATGGTCTGAGGACAAGTGGCCCATCCATGTCTTTTCTCACATGAAATGGGGAGGCAGACTCCTTCTCTGGCTGAAGGGGAGGGCTAGGTTGGCCTCCCTTTGCTGTGACATTTTTCCTGGGAGACAGTGGGTGCCGTCTCCCAAGGGCTGCTAGTCCTTGACCAGTGGCAGAAGGACCCATCCTGTGCTTCCCTTCTGCTTTGGTAGCTGATCTGAGGATTAACATGTCTGTGAGGCCTGGTCCTAAAGAGCGATGATAATCCCAATTATGTATTCTCCGGTAGTATTTATCCTCCAGTGGAAAGGGTCGTAACTCAGCGGTAGGTACAGCATCTTCTTTGCAAGCAGCAGGTCTCAGGTTCATTCCCTAATGGCATCTTCAGGGAGGGCTGTGTCCAGTCAGTGTGGACAATGCTGAGCTTGAGGGACTTGAAAGAAGCAGCTTCCTATGTTCATAAGAACACAAGAAGAGTCTACTTCATCAGGCTAAATGGGGCCCATCTAGTCCAGCATCCTGTGCCCGATAAGATGCCTGTGGGAAACCTGCAAGAAGGATGCGAGCACAAGAGCTCTCTGGCTTTGGTTTCCAGCAACTGGAAGCATCCTATGGGTGTGTATCTTGGGGCGGGGGGAGAGTGGAGGAACCACCTACTTAATTATTTGTGGCCCTCCTTAACCCTGGCCAAATTCCTTGCTCTGTCTTTGAGACTGGAAACACCAGATACCGCTTGCTCTCATCAGCCCAGTCTTAGGCCTTGGATGGAGATGGTTCCTTTAGAGTTAGCAGTGTTAGAAACGCAGATATAGATGCTGATCACCAAATGGCACCTTAAGCCTGGGTTACGGTCACCATAACAGAATGTCTAGGTGGCAATTTTTTTAATAATAATAATAATAATAATAATAATAATAATAATAATAATGTTTCATGAGAGGGGATTTGGACCCTGATCTCCCAAGTCCTGGTCCTGTACTCTTAACTACTACACCACACTGGCTTCCTGCAGACTGGAGGTAGGCAAATATTGTTCCCATCTTCAAAAAGGGGAAAAAAACAGCCAGGTAACTACCAACTGGTGAGCTGGACATCAATCCCAGGAAAGCTCCTAAAACAGATAATTCAACAGTTGGTCTGTGAGCACTTAGAAAAGGATGCTGTGATTACTAAGATCCAGAATGAGTTTCTCATCAACAAGTCATGCCAGACGAATCTCATTCCTTTTTTTGATAGAGTTACAAGCTTGGTGGATCAGGGGAATGCTGTGGACGTAGTGTATCTTGATTTCAGTAAGGTTAAAGTCCGCCATGATATTCTTGTGGAGAAGGTAGTAAAATGTGGGCTGGACGAGGTACAGTGGACGCTCGGGTTGCAAACGTGATCCGTGCGGGAGGCACATTCGCAACCCACAGTGCCACCCCTGCGCACGTGCGGGTTGTGATTTGGTGCTTCTGCAAATGCGCTGAAACCCAGAAGTAACCCGTTCTGGTACTTCCGGGTTCGGTGCGGTAACCTGAAGCGTCTGTAACCCGAGGTATGACCGTAACTGTTAGGCGGATTTGTAGCTGGTTGACTGACCAAACCCAAAGAGTGCTCATTAATGGCTTATCACCATCCTGGAAAAAAGTTCTGCAGGGGTCTGTCCTGGGCCCATTGTTGTTCAGCGTCTTTATAAATGATTAATTTAAGAAGGAATTGGGATGCTAATCAAATTTGCAGATGACACAAAACTAGGAGTGGTAGCTAATGCCACATAAGACAGAATTGGGATTCAAATTGACCTTAACAGATAAAAGAACTTGGCCCAAACTAACAAAATGGATTTCAGTAGGGACAAATGTAAGAGTGCACTTCGCCTGGAATAACCAGCTGCACAAATATAAGATGGGGACACCTGGCTTACCAGTAGTACATGTGAAAAGGATCTAGGAGCCTTTGTGGACCACAAGCTTAACATGACCAAAGAAAAGCTAATGCTATTCTAGGCTGCATCAGCAGAAGTCTAGCGTCCAGATCAAGGGAAGGAATAGTCCCACCCTATTCTGCCTTGGTCAGACCATACCTGGAGTACCATGTCCACTTCTATGCGCCACAATTAAAGGAGGATATTAACAAGCTGGAATGTATGCAGAGAAGGGGGACCAAGATGATCAAGGATCTGGAAACCAAGCCTCATGAGGAATGGTTGAAGGAGTTGGGTACGTTTAGCCTGGAAAAAAAGGAGACTGAGAGGAGATATTGTAGCCACCTTCAGATATCTAAAGGGCTGTGGCATGGAAGATGGAGCAAGCTTGTTTTCTCCTCCTCTGGAGGATAGGATCTGAACCATGGATTCAAGTTCAAGGAAGGAGATTCTGACTAAACATCAGGAAGAACTTCTGACAGTAAGAGCTGTTCGACAGTGGAACAGTCTCCCTTGGGAGGTGGTGGGCTTTCCTTTCTTGGACGTTTTTAAGCATAGGTTGGACGGGCGTCTGTCGTGGATGCTTTAGTTGAGATTCCTGCATTGCGGGGGGTTGGACTAGATGGCCCTTGGGGTCCCTTCCAACTCTATAATTCTGTGATTTTTATGTGGTTGTAGCTTGTGCTGGGACCTCATGGGAAAGGCCATGTAAGACATAAACAAATGAAGAGCAGCAATGAATGATCTATCTAGATACCATATATCTGCATTATATTCCTGCCCCCCATGTCTTGTAAGAATGCAATCCTAACTAGATCGACTCAAAAGTGAGCCCCATTAAGTTCAGTGGCACTCATTCCCAGTTTAGTGGGTATAGAATTGTGACCTGAGCGTTGTGCATATTTGCATAACCTGATGTGCATCTTAACAGCAAAGTCTCAGGTCTCTGCAAACTACACTTGTAAGGTTGCACAGATAATGATAATAATAATAATAATAATAATAATAATAATAATAATAATAATTTATTTGTACCCTGCCCATCTGGCTGGGTTTCCCCAGCCACTCTGGGCGGCTTCCAACAAATATTAAAATACATTAAAATGTCACAGATTAAAAACTTCCCTAAACAGGGCTGCCTTCAGGTATTTTCTAAATGTCAGGTAGTTGTTTATCTCTTTGACCTCTGATGGGAGGGCGTTCCACAGGGCGGGCGCCACTACCGAGAAGGCCCTCTGCCTGGTTCCCTGTAGCTTTGCTTCTCGCAGTGAGGGAACTGCCAGAACCGCCAGGGTATAGGGTTTGTGCTTGGCAATTACAGATGTTTCTTTTCTTCGGTGAGTAAGGAGAACATCTTTAGCCCTCCAGATGTTGCTGGACTGCAAGTTGCACTTGCCCCCAGCAGCCAGCAGGGCCTGCAAGATCTGGGGGCCACCAGGTTGAAATTGACATGGCTGGAGCTGCAGCCATTTGATGCGGGGGGGGGGCCCATCAGGTAGCCCACATGGAGTCCTCCAGATGTTGTGGGTCTCCTACTCCCATCAGTCCCAGACAGCTGGAGCAGGGGGTCAGGGAGGAGGAGGATGGGAGTTGGGAGTCCAGGAACAACAACTGGAGGTAACTAGATTTGGGAAGGCTTGATGTTTTTTTTTAAAAAAAAAAACAAGATAATTTAGCATCATAACATTGGGCCACTGGTCAGGAGTTTTTCCTGGCCCTGATCATGAGTGGCTAGAACTAGCTAATTATTGTCTAATGTGGAAAGTGGCTCCTTTATAGTCATCCGTAGGAGAGCAGCCCCTGGGATCAGTTCTGCACTCTTTGTAAAACAAGAAAGTGTGTCCCTGTGCGGAAGGAGAAATAAACAGCCGTGTCTCTTGTCTGTTTAAAAGTTGTGGTAACTTGGCGCAGGGTTTAGAGCAGGGGTAGGCAACCTAAGGCCTGTGGTGCGGATGCGGCCCAATCGCCTTCTCAATCCGGCCCACGTGCCGTCTGGCCTCTCTGACTGAGGGGGTGGCGGAATCCCCTCCCAAAGTGTGGCCGATGGGTGCTTAATCTGCCAGTAGGATGATGATGGAGGAGGAAGAGGAATCCCCCCCTCCTTCCTCCAGTTTCTCTCAGATGATTGACAGCAAGCAATTGGGCTGAGGTGCGCTCTGCCCTTGCAGGAGTTAAACCTTCCCAGGAAGCAGCAGCCTCGGCCACAGCGGAATCAGCCCACGTCCATCCCGCACAGGAAATCAGATTAACTGTCTGGACAAGGGCAGTGGTGCTGAAGGGGGCGGCTTTATCTCTCTGAATGTCAAGCGGAGTTGGACAGAAGCTTCTTGGCTGCTGCTCTTTCTCAGTTACTGGCTGAGGCCTCTGGTGGAAATACTCCTCTTCCTATCCATTGCCCCAGGCACACGTGGAGGAACCCTCTCCATCAGAGGCGTTCTCCGGCCAGGAGCTCCTCTTTCCTCACCTTCTTGTCTTATTTCCCCAGCCACTCTGGGTGGATTTCAACCGAATATTAAAAACAATACAGCATTAAGCATTAAAAACTTCCCTAAACAGGGCCGCCTTCAGTTGTCTTTTAAAAGTAAAATAACTGCTTATTGCCTTGGCATCTGCTGGGAGGGTATTCCACAGGGCAGGTGCCACCACAGAAAAGGCCCTCTGCCTGGTTCCCTGTAACCTCACTTCTCGCAGGGAGGGAACCACCAGAAGGCCCTCGGCGCTGGACCTCAGTGTCCTGGCTGGACGATGGGGGTGGAGACGCTCCTTCAGGTATACTGGACCAAGGCCATTTAGGGTTTTAAAGGTCACACACTAGCAACACATCCTATGGAATTCTATTCGTGATATTCTATCTGCTCAATCAGAATGAATTTCAGGAACCGAAAAGTCCTATTGAAAAGTAAGGCTTTTGAGCCGCCTGGCCCCAAAATGGCAGCTAGGCGTTCTGTTTTGGCAACTGTGACCCGGGTTTAAGGAGCCGTTTGGTGCCTTGCTTATATATCTGAACTTCTAACACTGCTCCCATAGGATTTCTTTAGAAGAAGACTAGGGAAATTCATGGAGGAGAGGACTTTCGATGGGACTAGCCACAATGTCTATCCTCTCTGCAGCTGGAGGCAGCTGTGCTTCTGGGTACCAGTTGCTGGAACCTGCAGGGGTTTTCTCTTGCGTTCAGATCCTGCTAGAGGGCTTTCCGAAAGGGGCTCAAGGTTTGCCACTGTAAGGTGAGGATGCTGGACTTGATGGGCCACTGGCCTGATCCAGCAGCCAGGCTCTTTTTAGGCTACTATGTTCTTAGGCTTGGCTGCGTGTCGTCACGACTGTGAAATGCATCCTAGAGCACACAGTTAAAACTGGCATTTGCTTGCGTGAATTGTGTTGATGGCCAGCAACTTAAAACAGTATTAAAAGGGGCTCTGGATTATTCCCAGAGCCTTTGCAGGCCACTGAGCTAGACAGACCCAGAACTGTAACTCTGGATAAGGCAGTTTCCTCTCTTCCTGCTTTCTCGGACTCACCTTCCACCTGTCTGTGTATGCATGCATAGGAATGGTTGGTTTTGAAGTCAGAAAATATGGCAGAAATGGGGAGAGTGCTGCTGTTGTGCTGGTGGGCTTCCCATTGGGGCACCTGGTTGGCCACTGTGAGGACAGGAGGCTCGACTAGACGGGCTCTTGGACTGATCCATCAGCAGCCAGGCTGTCTCTGGTAGTCTCCAAACTCATCTCAGCCCTAAAGCAGCCAATTTTAGCTAATTTTGTTTACAAGATTAGAATATTAGAAAGCTCAGAGGTAGGTGCGTGTGCCTGTGAGTTTGAAACCCTATTAATAGCCTTGAAAGACACTCCTATTGGTCGGGAGATTGACAGGCTGGTCTATTTCTGCTGGCGAGGCAACCCCGGTTAGTTAGTCAGAGAAATTGCGCTCGTGTCTCTCTCTCTCTTCCCCTGTTTTTCCCTTCTGCGAGGCATGAGTTCTGTGTGGTGAGCTGGAAGATTACACTTAGCCACTTGCAAATCAATCTCTCTCTCTCTCTTTCCCCGAGTTGACCCACTTTGAGGACTTGATCCTGCCTCCTCCCCCCCCCCATAATCTCCTAATTGCAGCATTTTGTTCCACTCTGGCTTCTGAGATGGCAACGTTTTATTAGCCTTCTAATACATGCATACAAGCGGCTAGAGAGGGTTTCTTTTCTCTTTCTCTTTCTCCGGGTCCTTCTGTGTGGATCTCCCTATTTTCCCCACCCCCATCCTGACGCGTCTCCCTGGGAGGAAATGCAGGGCTGGGTGAGGTGGGGTGAGGGGATGCCGACCTGAGAATAGACGGCCAGGCAGTTGCATTACCTGGGCTGGTTTTAACCTGCCAGTTTTATCCCTGCTCCCTGCACCTTCACTCCTTTCCAGTTGAACTCAGCAGAGTTTCCATTCCGGCTGGTCACTCCAAGAACTAAGAATGAATACCCAAGTTGGGCTTTCCCCCTCTTCCTTCCCCAATCTCTTTTCCTTTGTGCTTTTAGATTTGTTAGCCTGATGGGGGCACGGACTGTCCAGCTACTAGTATTTGCAAACTGTTCTCGGGACCCTTGCCTCTTTTTTTGCCAGAGCAGGATTTTTAAAAGCTGCAAAACAAACAAACAAACAAATAAATAAATGAGAGCAGGGCTTTTTTTGGTGTGGGTAATTTGGAAGTAAGGCTTGCTACAAAATATTCGCCTTGATTGGGGGTGCCACTGAAAGCGAGACAGGCTCTGTGGGAACAAGCTGGAGGAGGGTCTGTCAGTTGGGGAGGGGGCATCGACTGCTTGGCATTAGCAGCCCCTCAACTCAATTTCAGGCTCTTGCTCTGTTGAGACTCTGGTCTTCTTCACATGTCTGTGATCCTGCTGTGCCTGAGGGCAACATCCTGTTTCTCACCACTGGCCTTCCTCCAGGTTCTCTGCAGCACACTGCCCCTGCAGCTGGAGGCTCCATTTTTGCCCTTCGTTGTGGGCCAGTTTCCGCCCTGGCAGTCAGGCACCCACACAGCTGCCTCCTTGGTGTCAAGGAAACATACAGGGCAGGCCTAGAGGTGGAGCTGAAGTGAAACGAAGGAACGTCATCATCACAATGATGCAGCTCATGCTTTCAGTCCTAGTAATGTGCAAAGTGTGGGAGGGCAGGCCCCTGCCCAAAAGGGGCTTCAGATTGATAATCTCATATTTAGGGCAATAGCTTTATTGGGGCCACCGGAACACCACTGCACCTTGTGGCATTGAGTTCCAGAAGTCAGTTCTGTGTTTGTGCCAAGAAGGAGCCCCTCTTTGGGGGGAACGCTCTTATTATTTTCCCTTCCTGCCAAACAGCTCCATAGGTGGGTGCCTGGGTGTTTTTTTGGGGGGGGTGCTTTTGTGCTCTCGGGTCCAATGTGGTGATTTCCGGGGGCAGGGGAGGGAGGGGAAGAGGAGAGGGAGGGCTGTGAGCCCCGACCAGACCAGCACTCGGCGGAGGAGGTGGCAGAGGGAATCTTTGCCGGCTGGGAAGCCAGTGGAAGGAAATCGCAGTGCAGTGGCTTAAAGGCAGACTTGAAAAATAAAACACAGAAGAAAACGGGGGAAATGTGTGTGTGTGTGTGTGTGTGTGTGTGTTTGTGTGTGTGTGTGTGTGTGTGGAGGTGGTCCAAAGGGAACACTGATCTGATGGAACGAGGATGTAATTACCTTCCTTCGCCTCCTTCCATGCCTGTAATTGTGGTTTCGGAAAGACATTCCGTGTTGTGCAAATGTGCTTGCTGAAGCAAGAGCTGTTGAGCGCCTCTTTCCTTTCCATGGGGTGGGGCATGTGTATGTGTGTTTGTGTGTGTGTGTGTGTGTGAGAGAGAGAGAGATATTTCTCTCTCTCTTATACACACAGACCCTCATTATTGGTTGTTTGGATGTTGCCCTTTTGCTCTGATTTGGTTCTGCCCTTTTGTGGAGGGGATTCGCAAACCCTGCTAATTTCTCTCTCTCTCTTTTATTTGCATGGGTCTGCGCGTCCCCCCCCCCCTTATTTTTTTTGCTTCCGCCTCTGTTGGTGCTTGCATCTGCTGATCTTGCATTCGCCAGCCTTGCCTCCCCCCCACCACGTGTTTTCCCAAATAAGCTCCCGTTTGTGCTCATTTACATATCATAATAATTATTTTGGGGGGAGGGTGGAGAGGCTTGTGGAAGCCTCGGAATTACCCAGACTGTGTTTATACTGGAGCTTGAGATCTCTGCATCGGCTCTTCTCTCTCCAGATGGTAATTATTTCCTTCTGAGATCAGGAAAGAATGCCTGTCTTTATCTCCCGTTTTCACAGGAGGTGATGGGTAAGGGTGCATATGGGGGGGGTTGTTGGCCCCCCCAATAAGAGCAAAGGTACTTTCCCCTTCCCCCTCCACCCCCTGCAAAGGCCACACAGCAAGCTGGGGTCGAGCCCACGTAGCAAAAACAGGAATTCCTGGCCTCCAGGCTCAAACCACAGATTGCTGGAAGACTTGCTCTCCTTTTTGCTAAAATCCTCTCCTGCTCCTGTCAAAGTCTCTTGTGCCCCTTGGCATTTTTGGCAAAGGGATCCATTCCCTTCCCTGCGCCACCAGAACAGACCCAAAGAGAGGTTTTTAGGTTGCCTTTGTTGCTGGAGACTACAAGCCTTACCCAACCCAGTGCCCTCCAGGTGTTCTGGACTTGCAAGCCCCAGCCAGCCAGCCCTGGGGCTGAGGGTAGGTGTAGCTGCGCTAGTTTTTGACCTGCAGACCAGGGAAGCTGAATGTTGGCAGGTTCAGAACAGATAAAAGAAAGTCCTTCTCTGTGCGGCGCATAGTTATAAACTATGGGACTCCCTCCCGAGGGATGGCAGGAGAAGAGGGTTGGACAGATTCATGGATGAGGAGAAGGCCATCAGTGGCTACAAGCCACCATGGCTGAGGCAGCAATGCTAAGTTCTGCCTAGCAGTTGCTGGAAACTGCAGGAGCAGAGAGTGCTGTAGTGCCCGGGTCCTGCTTGCGGGCTTCCTATAGGCACCTGGTTGGCCACTGTGAGAACAGGATGCTGAACTAGATTTGCCCCCTTTGGCCTGATCCACGAGCGCTTATCTTACGTTCTCCTGAATCACGGTGACCAGGCTCTCTCTGCCTCTCTCTTCCTGTGCTGTGTTTGATGGCTGCTGTTCAAACCTATCCATTCTTAAAGAAATCAGCCCTGAGTGCTCACTAGAAGGACAGATCCTGAAGTTGAGGCTCCAGTACTTTGGCCACCTCATGAGAAGAGAAGACTCCCTGGAAAAGACCCTGATGTTGGGAAAGATGGAGGGCACAAGGAGAAGGGGACGACAGAGGACGAGATGGTTGGACAGTGTTCTCGAAACTACATGAGTTTGGCCAAACTGCGAGAGGCAGTGGAGGATAGGCGTGCCTGGCATGCTCTGGTCCATGGGGTTACGAAGAGTCGGACACGACTGAACAACAACAACAACAGTGTGTTGTGGCCCGGGCTTCCCCAGCCTGGTGCCCTCCAGATGTTTTGGACCACAACTCCCATCGCCTCCACAACGTGCTACCTGCCAGCATTTGAGATGCAGCCCAATGCATGGTGCCTTTTTTCCTGCAGTGCAGGAGAATGTGAAACTGAGCTCCTTTGCAGCAGTTCATGCCTGATCTTGCAGAGGGCTGCCCAGTGGACAGAAGTAGCAATTAGAAAAATGGTGTGTTGAGCTGCCTTAAACATCCCCCCCACAAATCTTTACACCGTAGACATGTGTGGTTACTTCAGCACTGGAATAAACAACAGCTGTGAATGTTGGTTTTGCAGGGGCCTAACTGTATGTTGTGTTAATTGAGTGTCGGGAAACAGTAAGGGGTCGGGGTGTGTGTGTTTGTGTGTGTGAGAGAGAGAGAGAGAGGGAGAAGTGCAAACAAGGAACCTGCACATGTTCAAAGGCATTTTGGCTGTCAGTCTGTTTTTAAATACACTGGTACCTTGGTTTAAGAACAGCTTATTTTAAGAACAACTTGGGTTTAGAACGCTGCAAGCCCGGAAGTAGGTGTTTTGGTTTGTGAACTTTGCCTCGGAAGCAGAACATTTCGCTTCCTGTTGAGTGTGTTCCATTTGTAAATTGAGTCCCCTGCTGCTATGGGAAAGCACGCCTTGGTTTAAGAACGGACTTCGGAACAGGTTAAGTTCGTAAAGCAAGGTACCACTGTAGTTTGTTAATTCCTTTGTAAAGGGAGCATTTCCCTTAGAGCAGGGCTTGGAGGGGCATTTGTGGCCCTTGGTACTCTCTCTCTGGCCCTCAGGACTCTCCCTAGGCCACGCCTCTGACTATCCCTGCTTCGCGCCCTCCTTGAGTGTTTTGCCTAGCCTGAGTTGTGGCCTTGAACTCTCCTAATGCTTCTTGCTTGCCTGGATGGAGTGTGATTGTGAGTGTGTGTAGAAAATAGGCTACTGCACACAGGCATAATTTAAATGCATTGCTATGCTCACTTTGGCCTCTGGCCCCTCCCACTGCTGGCATACGGCCCTTGGAAGATCGCCCAGAAAGGAATGCGGCCCTCAGGCTGGAAAAGGAGCTTTTCCTTAAAGCAAAGGGGTTGGGCCTTTGAGCCTGTGTTGTGGTTGTGGCCTTTTCACGTCTACATCTCCTTTCTTTCTCTTTCTCTGTTTCCCTCACGCTCTCCTCTGGCCTTGCCTGGTCTCTCTGCCAACCCCTGTCTTTGGTGTCAATTTCTGTCTTCCCTTCCTTTACAACAGACCAGCCAGTAAAAAGCACCCTCACCTGCCCAGGTAAGATGGGAGCAGCTGGGATGCAGAACGATTTGAGGCAGGGATGGGGGGAGCGGGCTGGGCTCCCAACTCCCATCAGCCCCCCTCCCCCTGCCAATGGCCAGGGATGAGGATGATGGGAGATGGAGTTCCAGCAACATCTGGGTTGGCAACAGATGTTCCCTTCTCCCTGCTTTATGATGTGTAGCAACTGTGGGTGTTGTTATTATTATTATTATTATTATTATTATTATTATTATTAAAAACCATCTCTGTGTGTGGCCTGATGCTTTTGGCTCTCTCATACAACCCCCTGAAAGCCCAAGGCTTGACTTGAGGTGTGAGTCTCTCTCTCTCTCTCTCCCTTCCCTAAAGTGACCCTTTACCTGCCAGCTGGACCTCTTGACCATCAGTTACGCAGATCTCAGAGCATGCATATAACAGTTGGCTTCATTTGGCTAGATGTGTTTTTTTTTCAGAGCTCAGCAAGTATTGACAGCTTGGAATGGGAAGGAGAGTTGGGGCCAGAGGTGGCTTTGAAACATAGGCACAAATGGCAACATGGGGTGGGGGGAGAGAAGGGGTGCCCTTGATGATGAGGAGGACCTCGGTTGCCATGTTCTTTTTCGGCCAGGGTTGCGGAAGCTGCGACCCCTGCCCCATGCGGCTGGTATCCCAACGCCCATCAGCCCCTGCAGCCCATGTGGCTGGTGGGAGGGCCACCGCAGCTCAGTGGGCAGAACACCTGCTTTGCATGAAGAAGGTCCCAGGCTCAGTCCCACCCCAGGCGGGAGGCTATGGCCAGTCAAGGTGGACAGCCCTGAGCTTGATGGAGCAATAGCTTCTCTGCATGAGGCAGCTTCCTCTGTTCCAACAGTTGGGGGACGATGAGGATGCTGGGTGCTGGAGTCCAACAACATGGGAAGGGGGCCGTTTATGACCATAGCTCTGGGGGTCTTTTGGGAGCAATTGAAGTGGGCAGGTGCAGTGGTCCCACCCTGCTCCCAGCCCAGCAGCAGGGTCCTTTGGCCGTGGTTTTAAATCCACCAGCACAGAGCTGATGAGAGGGGAACAATTGCCGGACTTAACTCTTCCGCTGTTGTCTGTCTCTCCACCCATCGCTGCTTTGTCTTGTGTCCTTTCATCAGTCCCATTGCAGCCTGGTAAGATGTCACATGTTCCTCTGCCCCTTGCTGTGTGTGTGTGTTTATGTGTGTTTGTGTGGTGTGTGTGTGTGTGTGTTTAACGTGGCTGCTTGCACGCCCTTCCCCTCCTGCTGCTGCTCATGTTGTCACATGTTCATGGCTCCTCAACCCCTCCACCACTGGCTGTCCATGTAAAACCACCAGGAATGGCTCCCTTCCGTCCCTCAGAAGTGTGCGTGCGTGTGTGTGGCTGCCCCTTCCGCTTTCCACTGGTCTTTGAAGTCCGCTGCATTGCATCAGCTCCCTGTGGGGGTTGGCCATGAATGCTGGGGCGGCCCTGGTTGTCCCTGGGGGCCGGGCCAGAGGCAGAAAACAACAGGGAAGGGCAGCCATGGCCACAGGAGGTCAGAGGGAAAGCAGAGGTTGAAGGTGACCATCCCTCAGCTGTGTTGTCTTGGTGGCCATTCCAAGTGGCTCAGAAACTTCCATAAAGGACCAAGAATCCTCAGGTGCCTTGCGATGCCCTGGCTGGTGATCTCAAGGCTCTGTGGGCCGGCCAGGGGGGCATCTTGAACCCCCTCTTTTCTCTTGTGTTCTGGATGGGCTGGGGCAGGGTGGGCCTTGCATCTTGGGATACCCACTTCCATCTTCTGCTCTTGGGGCAGCAGTGAGAGGAGAAGCGTCGGCCCCAGTGATGGAAACCTCATAGTCCCCATTTCCACATGGGCTGGTGCATTTCCTGCAGCGCTGAGGAGCGCTTAGTGCTGAATTTAAGGGAGCGGGGGTTCTGCTCAGGAGGAACAGGATCCGCTTATTACAAAGTACTAGGTTCCTGTTTGTCTCGCGTATCCCTCAGCCGAGGTATATACAATGGGTCAGAAGTGGCCTGTTGGCAACCATGGCCAGCCAGAAGTTTTGGACTGCAAGTCCCACCAGCCCAGTCCAAAACATCTGGTGGGCGCTAGGTTGGCAGTCGCTGGCTTGCTGGAACCCGCTCTCAGTTGCTTTGCTCCTTCTCTCAGTCCCTTCCTTCTCTCTCTCTCTCTCTCTCTCTCTCTCTGTGCAGGTTGAGCAGCCTGTCTTCCTTGGGCGACTCAGCTCCAGAACGGCGCTCTCCTGGCCACCGCCGCCAGCCATCTGACTCCAGCGAAACGACAGGTGAGCCCTTTTGCTCCTGGGGGAGAGGCAGGAAGAAGGGCAGCAACAGTGAGGGGCTCCCTGGTCTCCCTTGGCTGCTTCTCAGAGCTGCGCCAAATCAAGTCTGTTCCCCCGGGAAGCCTTTCAGTGCCATGGGAAGCCCCGGGAAGCCTTTCAGTGCAGGCTGGCTCTTGGCAGGGCCACAGGAATACACCTGCTGGCAGCACACACACACACACACACCGCCGCCAGCCATCTGACTCCAGCGAAACGACAGGTGAGCCCTTTTGCTCCTGGGGGAGAGGCAGGAAGAAGGGCAGCAACAGTGAGGGGCTCCCTGGTCTCCCTTGGCTGCTTCTCAGAGCTGCGCCAAATCAAGTCTGTTCCCCCGGGAAGCCTTTCAGTGCCATGGGAAGCCCCGGGAAGCCTTTCAGTGCAGGCTGGCTCTTGGCAGGGCCACAGGAATACACCTGCTGGCAGCACACACACACACACACACACACACACACACCCTTCTCCCTTTGCAACCCCTTTGGAAGCATATGAGCCCCTGGTTACAACAGCTCCACAGGCTATTGGCCTGTTTCTGGGCACAGTTCAAAGTGCTAGTTAAGACCTATAAAGTCCTGTACAGCCGTAGGTCCAGGTTATCTGAAGGACTGTATTCCTTCATACAAACCTGCCTGGGCTTTCAGGTCTTTGGGGGAGGCCCTTCCCTCCATCCCGCCACCCTCACAGGCCCCCTGGGTGGGGGGCGCCTTCTCGGTGGCTGCTCCCAGACTTTGGAACTCCCTTCCTACAGAAGCCAGACTGGTTCCCTCCTTGTTGTCAGTTCACTGGCAGCAGGTGAATACTTTCTTATTCCAGTAGGCTTTTGGGAACTGACACAGCTGGTGCTGCGCTGTTTTTATTGTAATGATCCGCATGTATTAATAGAGCTAAGAAAATGTACATCGATAGATACAGACAGTGCTTTTTTCTAAAAAAAAAATTTTATATGTTTAGGGGTACTCTCATTTTGACTCAAGAAAATCACCATTTTATAGTTCAAATCGGGAAAAATAAATACAGTAAATGGACAAAAGTACAAAGATTCACAAAATGTTTAGGGGTATGTGTACCCCTGCATCCCCCCAGAAAAAAGCACTGGGTATAGATATATTCTAGTCGTTTGTTTTTTAATGATTGTTCCCCTGCCTCTCACCCCGTATGTTTTTTTTTAAAAAATAATTTTTATTAAAATTTGCAAGAAATTAAAAAGAATAACATCATTTTACATTGCAAATTAACAATACATAAAAGGAAAAAGAATGTTTTTAGCGGTTTCTATTTTAGCTGTAAGCCACCTTGAGCCTATGTTAAGGAAAAAGCCAGCATGTAAATAAATAAATGCAGCAGCAACAACCACCCCTTATTAACCCTCCCCCAGCTATTTAAAACATTTTTAAAATGACTGAAATCAACAATATGCTAAAAACAGATTAAAACACATGTCGGCACCCTACATTCTCCATGTTTGCATCGACCTGCCCTGCCTTGCTGATCTTGGAACAGTCACTGCCATTCAGCCAAGCCTTCCTTCCAGGGTTGTTGTGAGAGTAAAATGATGTCAGGAAGTGCATAATAAGTCTTGGTCTTCTGTTTTCTTCTTCCTCCTCCAAGGTTTGGTCCAGCGTTGCGTCATTATCCAGAAAGACCAGCATGGCTTTGGCTTCACCGTCAGTGGGGACAGAATCGTCTTGGTGCAATCTGTACGGCCAGGTGAGCAATGGGGGGTTGGGGGGGTTGGGGTGGGCTTTGGGCCCTGGCCTCTGCTCACATGCCCATGCCTCCCTCCTTCCCCTGGCTCAACCCTCCACAGCAACAGGAACTGGATTTAACTTGGAAAGTGAGCTGGCAGCCTCTGCCAGTTCCCATCTGCAACATGGGGGTAATCATGTTGTTGTACCTTAAAGGACTTACGTAAGGGTGGTGCTGTGGGTTAAACCACTGAGCCTAGGGCTTGCCGTTCAGAAGGTTGGCGGTTCGAATCCCCGCAACGGGGTGAGCTCCCGTTGCTCGGTGCCTGCTCCTGCCAACCTAGCAGTTCAGAAGCGTGTCAAGTGCAAGTAGATAAATAGGTACCACTCCAGCAGGAAGGTAAATGGCGCTTCCGTGCGCTGCTCTGGTTCACCAGAAGCGGCTTAGTCCTGCTGGCTACATGACCTGGAAACTGCCTGCGGACAAACACCGGCTTCCTTGGCCTATAGAGTGAGATGAGTGCCACAACCCCAGAGTCGTCCGCGACTGGACCTAATGGTCAAGGGTCCCTTTACCTTTTAAGGACTGCAACATAACGGCCCGGTTTGAACGTAACACTCCTGGCTCCACAATCCATGGTTTTATAAGTTAGGAACCATCACCACACCTGTACACACAGCCCTCTCTTCACACAGTGGCTTCAGTGCTTTGAAACCTCTCCTGTTTAAAATCACAGTTTCTTTTTTTCATCTGGAAGAGGGAACTATGGTTTAATGTCTATTTTACAGCCAGGATCATTAACTCAGATCCAGGTGCGGTTTTAGCTAGCAAAATAAACACTCAAATGGTGTGTGTGTGGGGGGGGAAATACATAACACCTGCAGGTTATTTATGGCATAATCTCAAAAGTCTGTCTGTCTGTCTGTCTCCTGTGTCATGTTTTGTGCTGCTGTTTCCACAGGGGGGGCTGCCATGAAGGCCGGCGTTCAGGAGGGTGACCGGATTGTCAAAGTGAGTAGTTCTGAACTCACCCAAGTAGAAAAACAACCCCTTCTGCCATGCTCCTGATGTTTGGGCAAGCATCCCTTCCTAAAAATTACTGCCCCAGGAAATGATTTGCATCTCATTTGCTCCCCATCCTTCCTCCAAGGAGCTGAAGATGGTGTCTGTTCTGTCTTAATCCTGTTCCTTCCCCTTACAACTACACTGCAACCAGTTGCTCCCCAGAGCAAGCACGAGGCTGGCTGGTCTTGGGTGTCCAAGAGGAGACCTCCACCTCTCTTAAGATGTCAGGGGCATGTGGGGGGGGGGAGCCTGTTGTCTCTCCAGCATGACTGCCCCAGCGCCCTCTGATTCCCTCTCTTCTTGTGCCAGGTGAACGGGACAATGGTGACCAACAGCTCCCACCTGGAAGTCGTGAAGCTCATAAAATGTGAGTGGGTCATGCTGGCAGGCCCTGAATTAAAGCCTTTCTGGGGAATCCCTCCTCTGGGAGCAGTTAGTGCCCGTGTGTGTGCCCTTGGCAAGAAGTTTGGAGAAGCTCCCCAGCAAGGGCTCTGAAGACCCCTGTGGGCATCTTTGGGAATTTCTTTGGGGGACAGAAAATAATAATAATTTATTATTTATACCCCGCCCATCTGGCTGGGTTTCCCCAGCCACTCTGGGCGGCTTCCAACAGAACATTAAAATGCAATAATCTATTAAACATTAAAAGCCTCCCTAAACAGGGCTGCCTTCAGATGTCTTCTAAAAGTCTGGTAGTTGTTTTTCTCTTTGACATCTGGTGGGAGGGCGTTCCACAGGGCGGGTGCCACTACCAAGAAGGCCCTCTGCCTGGTTCCCTGTAACTTGGCTTCTCATAGTGAGGGAACCGCCAGAAGGCCCTCAGCGCTGGACCTCAGTGTCCGGGCAGAACGATGGGGGTGGAGACGCTCCTTCAGGTATACTGGGCTGAGGCCGTTTAGGGCTTTAAAGGTCAGCACCAACACTTTGAATTGTGCTCGGAAATGTACTGGGAGCCAATGTAGGTCTTTCAGGACTGGTGTTATATGGTCTCGGCGGCCGCTCCCAGTCACCAGTCTAGCTGCCGCATTCTGGATTAGTTGTAGTTTCCGGGTCACCTTCAAAGGTAGCCCCACGTAGAGCGCATTGCAGTAGTCCAAGCGGGAGATAACCAGAGCATGCACCACTCTGGCAAGACAGTCCGCGGGCAGGTAGGGTCTCAGCCTGCGTACCAGATGGAGCTGGTAGACAGCCGCCCTGGACACAGAATTAACCTGTGCCTCCATGGACAGCTGTGAGTCCAAAATGACTCCCAGGCTGCGCACCTGGTCCTTCAGGGGCACAGTTACCCCATTCAGGACCAGGGAGTCCTCCACACCTGCCCACCTCCTGTCCCCCAAGAACAGTACTTCTGTCTTGTCAGGATTCAACCTCAATCTGGGGAACAGGCGAACAGGCTCATGAAAAAATGAGTGCATAGTTACACTATGGAACTCTCAGCTGCAGGAGGCAGCATTGCTTCTGGATGTTAGTTGCTGGAAACCTCGGGAGGGGAGACTGCTCTTGTGCCCAGTTCCTGCTTGGGGCATCTGGTCAACCACTGTGAGAACAGAATGCTGGACTAGATGGGCCATTGTCCTGATCCAGCAGACTCTTCTTGTTGTTGTGAAACGCTTTGTTTGCACACATTTTGCCTCGTATCTCAGTTCTACAGATGCTTGAAATGAACTGAAATCTGGGTTCTTTTGGTCTGGTGGGCGTGTGCCCCCCTCTCAGGGAAACAGGGACCGCCAAACGGCTCATGTTTTTAACACAGTCTTTCTGTCTGTCTTGTCTCTTCCTGACCTCCCCCCTCACTGCACCCCCCAAGCTGGTGCTTATGTCGCTCTCACCCTCTTGGGCTCCCCTCCTGCCTCCGTGGGGTTCCTGGGCTCCCAGCAGGATGGGCACCAGCCGGGGGCTCCTCAGGTCACACCGGCATGCCCCCCTCCGCCTCCTCCGCCACCACTGCCTCCGCCGCAGCACATCACAGGGCCAAAGCCACTGCAGGTATGAGCGGGGGGTCCTGTGCAGTGGGGCTGGAGGACAATGCAGAGGCTGTAGGTGGCCTTAACTGACCCCGCTTCCTCCCCTCTCCTGGCTTTTTGAAAACTCTTAGGATCCAGAAGTCCAGAAGCATGCAACACAGATTCTCCGCAACATGCTGAGGCAGGAGGAGGCAGAGCTGCAGGTAGGAATCATAGAATCTTAGAATTGAAGAGTTGGAAAGGCCACCCCCCCCCCCGGGGTCATCTACTACAAACAACCCTCTGCAGTGAAGGAATGACAGCTGAAGAATCTCTAGCAGGTGGTCCATCCAGTGGAGTGGAGTGGGGCTCTGCTGGACCTATCGTGGTGGTTTTGCTTGCCTGCTGAGCCTGGGGTCTTGCCCGCAGCAGAGGAGTTCATTGTCGTGGAACAGGATCCCCTTCCTTGTTTGCTGCACTGGGCTCTCTTGTGGAGCCACAGTGCCCTTCCTTTTGGGCTTCGTAAGTGCTTGGGGGGGGGGAGATACAGGCAGGATTGAGGCCCCTGGATGTTGCTGGATTCCCTGACCATTGGCCATCCCGGCTGCTGGGAGATGGAGCCCCACAACTTGCCTGATCTCCCCCAGTTTGAAGCCAGCAGCCAACCCATGTTGCCGCTTCCCTTCTCTTACTGCCACCCTCTGGCAAATTTGAGGGATTTTCTGTCTCTGTGCAGAAGCCAGCCCTTGCCCTCTTTGTCTCAGCCAATTCTAACAATTGATGATCGTGAATTGATGCTCATGGCCAATGCTTTACGTTTTGCTAGCCCTTTGCAAAATCTACTGGGCAACCTTGGCTCCCTGTCAGTCGGGGTGGTGGGGTGGTGGCGGCCACCAGTTGCATCTCTCTTTTAAAAAAGCAGCCTGTAATCTTGGTATCTGCCCTCCACCCTGGAACAGCGTTGCTACGAGGCCTACAATCGGAATCCGGCTTCCCTGATCGAGGAACAGATTGAAGGTGCTCGCCGGAGAGTCAATCAGTTACAGCTGAAGATCCGCCAAGAGACAGGAGGGTTTCTGGTGAGTGAGTGGCTGTGGGGGCGGGCGCTGTGTTGCGGAGGGGGCAGGGGTGCTGGCTGCTTGGGGCAGCGTGGACCGTCTGCTGCGGTGAAGATGGGTGAAGGTTGTGACAGGTTGAGCTTGCCGACGCTTAGCGGACAGTGGCCGTTGGTGCCGTTTGCCAACTACGTGAGAGTTCCTGTGCCGCCCACAGAGCACGCCATGCTCCATCCCAACAGAGCAGGATGCAGTGCTGCCGGCCGCACTCTCCTCCATCCCATTCTCCTTTCCCACCTGGTGCCCTGTTTTTCTCCCCCAAATTTCAGTTGGCATTCTGCAGCCACAGAACAATATGCTCAGTCCCCAGCGGGGCATGCATCTTGCCGCATCAGGTTTTATGTCCCTTCTAAAGTAATTATTCTAAAATAATTTTGAAATGCCTGGGGGGAGCGTTACTGTTGCACTTGGGTCTTGCTTGTGGGCCTCCTTTTGGGGCACCTGGTCAACAACCATGAGGACAGCTGGCCTGATCCAGCAGCAGCCTGACTTCTTATGTTCAGAAGCAGCCTAGGTTCTTAGGGGCATTTGGCCATTGTGAGACTGGATGGGCCCCCTTTGGAAGCCAGGCCCTTAGGGTTGATCCCAGTGTTGCTTTTCTCCACCCACCCACCATTCTTACCGGGGGGGGGGTCAATCTGGAGCTGAGCTCTCAACCTCTTTCCTTTTCAGGATTCCACCACCCGGCTATTCAGTGACTTCAGCAGTTCCCGAGTCACCGATGGTGAGTTGGTCTGTGGGACTTGATTCCAGGGCCAGTCAGCCGCTGTACGTACCTCCTCCCAAGCAGCAGTGGAGGTTTCCACTGATTTGTGGGCCTTGTTTTCAGAAATGGTGTTTGTGTGTGTGTGTCAAGGGGGTCAGGGCTAGCTGAGCTTTCTCCCTTATTTGCTGTTCTTCTACATTTAGGGAACATAATGGGAGGGAAACAAATTTCCTATGGATAGAAGACAAGTGTGCAAAATTCATTTACACATTTTTTACCCCACTCTTCAACCCAAACCACACACACACACACACACACACAAAAAAAAAACAAAACAAAAACAAAATACTCTCCAGAACAGCTCACAGACAAGACTATCTGTCTCTGTCCCGCTTCAAGCTTGCAATCTAAAAAGACTCAGCACCAAAGGAAAATGGATTTGGAGGGAGGAGGAAATAAGCAAAGTCATGTGCTCATTGTTGGTTGGAAGTTCTTCTCAAGACCTTCTGGGATGGAAGTGGAGGAAGCACCAGGTGCAAAGGCAGCCTGTCTCGATTTCTAGGTTCTTAAGGAACTGTGTTGACAGGATGCTTGACTTTATCATAGAATCACAGAATTCTAGAGTTGGAAGTGACCCCAGGGGTCTTTAATCCAACCCCCTTTGACCTGATTCAGCAGTGGCCAGGCTCTCCTTATGTCCTGGTATGTTCTTGAATCTCTCCTGCCAAATACTGATGGTTCGGAGGCCCCACCCCAAACTTTCTTAGTATCTGCCAGGGCTCTTAACTGTGTCCCCCCCACCCCGCCTTCTGCATTCTCCAGGGCGCCTCTCCTTGGACTCTCAGGACGGTGACAGTGGCATGGACTCTGGCACAGAGCGGTTCCCCTCCGTCAGCGAGGCAAGTGCCAAAGGGGTTGCTTGGGGTTCTGCTTCCTTGAGCCGGTAATGCAAGTTTTGTGTGTGTGTGTGTGTGTGTGTGTGTGGTCTCAGTAATGTAATTACCCTTCCCGGAGCAGATCTCTCTGAACCGGAATTCGGTCCTTTCTGACCCCGGCTTGGACAGCCCCCACACCTCCCCAGTCATCACCTCCAGAATGTTCCAGCACCATCGGCGCCAGGGCTCAGACACGCCATTCTCCCCCTCCGCAGAACAGGTGAGGGTCCGGACTTCCTGTCCCGACACACTTCCCCATTTTTAAAAGCACCCCTTGAAAAATTACCCCTGCCTCTCCTTCTTTGATGAGCCTCTTGAGCTTCCCAACCCTTTAGCCACCCAATGATCACAAGGTGGGTAGGAACTTCCATTTCTTGGGGGGTGGGGGCGTATTATTCTGGGTGGTTCTTTTTTCCTTTTCTGTTTCAGATTTCTAAAGCCACAGGGATGAATGCACACCTTGCCCACCAGAGACCATTAAATACACATATAATAACACTAGCTTGCTCTCCCTCTGAAACTTCCAGTTTAGATAATGAAGCTGAGACATAACTATTCTCAGCTTCCCCCCCCCCCCAAAAAAACCCTTGTGGATCTTCCTCCGCAGTTTGTGATGTGGCTCACCCTGATAAATGACTCTTTGCAGGGCTCGGATCGGACGCTGAGGCCGCTCATCATTGGTCCAGAGGAAGATTACGACCCGGGATACTTCAACAATGAGGTAGTAACACCATCACTGCTTCACTCATGCTTTCTTGGTTGGGGGGTGGGGGTGGTAACAGGCCTTCTAATAGTAGGGTAGGATGGGGTTGGCTGGTTGGCCAAGGCATCTCCTATTCAGAATTTTAAAATATTACTATTATTAATTTTATTAGCTGCCAAGTGCAAAATGTCTCTAGGAAACTTACATACACTATTTATCAGTTTTAAGAATATAGTACCCCTCTAAGGCCACCCCCCATGTCAGATCGTAACCCCTGTCTGAATGGGACTCTGATAGGATGTTCAGGTATGTGCCAGGAGGACCTCCCTGGGCAGAGATTGAGGGGAGAGGGCGTGGCAGAAAAGGCCAACCTCTGGATGTCAGCCAGATGATGATGATGATGAACACAGAGTCTGGGCCGCCCATTAGATGTTGGAGGTCCTGAGCAATGAAGGGCTTTGCAGGACCAAAGCAAGCACTTTGAGGTGGACCCTGGAACATATAGGCAGTCAGTGTGGCCCCTGCGCCAGGGTCAGTGTTGCCTGCCGCCTAGTAACCGCTGAGCGTGTTTCTTCTTCTCTCTCCTCCCCACAGTGTGACTCCCTCTTCCAGGATTTAGGGAGGCTGAAGACTCGGCTGGCGCACTTGGGCGTCTTCTTGCGCTACATCTTCTCTCAGGCTGACCCGAGTCCTCTGGTACGGTCCAAAGGGGGCTCCTTTCTTCCTTTTACCCTTCATCATTCCCAAGGCAAGGGCCCAGGGCCAGTGGGAAGAGATGCCGGGAACGTGCCATTGAGCAGACTGGGCCACTGCATGGAGATTGGGGGGTGGGGTGGGGGTCAGGGATGTGCCGGGAAGGCGGGAGGGAGTTTGCTGGTGTTGGTGTCAGACTTTTTGCACCCAACCTGTGTGCCCAGGCACAGGTGCTACAACAGGAAGGAAAGAAGCTAGCTAGCTAGCTTTCTGCCAGCTTTTTTCCACAGACATGAAGACCCAGATGCTTGTCTTTCAAAGGAAAGCCAGTCAAAATCAGGCCCTGGTGTCCTGCATGCCAGGCGTAGGGCACAACAGGACAAATGAACCTATGTGTGGAATATGCTAGTTTACAGTCACACCTCTGGTTGCGAACAGGGTCCGTTCTGGAGCCCCGTTCGCAACATGAGCAGGGCGCAACCTGAAGCGCCGCGTATGCACATGTGCGTTACGCGATTCGGTGCTTCTGCGCATGTGCGAACTGCCGAACCCGGAAGTAACCCGTTCCGGTACTTCCAGGTTCGGCACATTCATAACCTGTGATGAACGCAACACGCAGCGTTTGTATCTAGAGGCATGACTGAATCAGAGGAGCGGCTCCTGACATGAAGATTGGGGGCTGGTGGGCAGGCAAGCAGTTTTCTAGTTGTGTGCCTTAAGCCTGTGTGTTCATAAGGTGTATGTTCAAATTAAGATACTCCCAGCCCTCACTGTTGCCTCAGACTTGGAGATAACTTTCTTTCTCACATTGCAAAGACACCAAAGTGAAACATGGGGCGCCTTGTGAGCAGGATTCAATCCCACTAAAAAGGTGGATGGAGCACTTCCGGCGGCGACGCCATCACGGGCGGTCATGGGTTGCCTCGGCAGCGAGGCGACCCAGGCTGGCCCGGCGGTTGGAGCCCCGCTACCGCTAAGCGGGGCTCCGGTGGGGCGCGGGAAGAGCGTCCCGCGCCCTGGGCTCCCCGGCGGGCCCGTTAAAGCTCCGAACCCTTCCCTCGTTCCCCCTGTAAAGGGGGAGTGGGGGTGAAGGGACAACGGAGCTGGGCCATTAGGGGACATGCCCCAACCGGGTCAGTGAAGCGGCGGTCGCCGCTCGCGACGAGCGTCAATGTTCTCCCTGCAAGGATGGAAACTAAGGAAGCCCGGTGGATGTGAGTACTGGATTTGATTCATTCTCCGTTTTTAACGATCCGGGAGGTTAAATGAAAAGGAAGCCTGCCTCCCTCCCTTCGGTGGATAAAAAATAACTGGTTTAAGAGACTGCTGCTACAATGATGGTTACAAAGTATTTTATTTTTGATAAGTGAGACTGTTTCGATCTCCCTTTGGGGAGCAAGTTAACGGAGAATATCCCTCTCTAAAAACTGTGTTCTTGGCGCCCTGGCACAGGGAAAATGGCTGTGAAAGACGATGACTAAGTGGAAATTTACTGGCACTAAGATGGGAAAGCTCTGAAATTGAAACTGTAATTTGATACCTATGCCCGCTTCTGCCATGCTGGGAATCGTTTGTGAGCTGGTTACGAATTATGGACTGACTGATGATCAAAGGATTACTCTTTTAAGACTGGAGCTGCTTAACCAAAAACTGGTGATACTGAACCGGGATATGTCAGAAAAGATACTACCCACAGAGGAGACATTTCGGGAAATGGCGGCATTGGAAGAGAGCCTTGGCAAAGAGCTGAAAGGGATGATTGAAGAACAGAGCAAAATGGCTTGGCGACTCCGGAAAAAAGAAACGTCCTTCGGGGGTGGCAGACCCAGGACGGGGAAGATTTCTATATCTATCTTTCGAGGTGAGAGCTCGGGAGTGTTGGTGAAAAAATTAATACGTTTGCAAACAAAAGAAGAATGGCATTTTGAACCGGAGAAGCTGGAAGAAGAGGAAGTGCGTACCCTGAAGCTCTATGCAAGGATTGCTATGGATTTTGTCTGGATCTGTGGACTTATAAGGAAAGAGGACATTTCAAGGAGCGGCACCGGAACAAGATGGGAAAAGATGGACAGAAGGGGGATAGGGTGAATTGTACTAATTGTTAAGACTTTAAGCTTTTAAACTAGAATAGGGATATTTGGATTTCTTTTATTAGCAGCAGTTTAAGTGAAAGAAGATGTTTGTTATGATTTGGTTAAGAATAATATGTTAAGATATAGAATTTTGTGATGAATTAAGGTGAAGTTACAATATGATTCGATTTTAGTTAAGTTAAGAATTAGAATAAATATTGTAATTCAGAAAATAAGATATATAAGAAGAATGTTCAGTGTTAAATTTCTTTTAAAAATGTGTTTAAGTTTTATTTTTAGAATAAGAAGTTATTAAAGTAATATTTGGAATGGGAACCGAAGGAGAATAGGCAGGGGAAGTCAAAAATTTAAGATTCGACCAAGAATTTTTTTTTTCAGAAGAAGAAGAATTATTGATATGTTTGTATTTGTTTATTTTCAGTTGGGTGTTGGGTTAATGTTGGTGATGGTGTTGGATTGTTTGTCTGTTATGAAAAAACCAATAAATTCTTATAAAAAAAAAAAGGTGGATGAAGTCCCCAGAGAACCACTGCCAGCCACAGACTTGGTAGATGGCAGCTTTCTGTCTTCCCCTTCAAATCGGTTCTTTATTTAGAGCCATGAGGACTGCAGCCTTCATTTCTGGAGGCTCGGTGGTGGGGCACATGCAGAACATCCCAGGCCCAATCCTTGACTTTGGCAGGGCTACCCCTCCCTGAGAGCCACTGCTGCCAATCAGTGTCGACAATACTGAACTAGATGGGCCGTTGGTCTGACCCAGTAGAAAGCAGCCCCTTCGTAACTCTTGCAGCCTGTAAAATGCGCTTTTGCTGTGGTTGCCACAGTTAGTTCCTGCTCGTGCAAGAATTACGAAACACACCCTCCCCACCCGCAATCCCACCTCTGTTTCCAGCCAGGCAAGATGCCCACATTTCTCCTGGACTCGGCATGGTGTCTTCCCTGGGGGCTCCCACGGCAGCCCCATACCGAGGAGGCCCTGCCAGGCCCACTTCCTCTCTCCCTCCCTCCCTCCCTCCTTCCCTCACCCCACCCTTTTCGGCTCCCTTGTGGGCATTTCTTCATCCTCTCCTTTCCCTCTCACTCTGATGCGTGTTTTTTTCTCCTCTTCCTTCCTCCTCCTCTCTCTCTCTCCTTGGCAGCTGCTGTACTTGTGCGCAGATGTTTGCCAGCAGATGAGCCCCAAGGAAGCCCGGGGACTTGGGAAGGACATTTGGCACATCTTCCTGGAGAAAACTGCGGTGAGCGATCGATCGGGTGGCAGCCAAGGGCTTCCTCACTTCCCCCACCCCCAGCCATATCACGTACCAGATTGCACCGGTGTTGTGGGATGTGAGAGGCCTCGGGAGGCCGGTGCTGATGGGTCTATGCTGTCTTTTTCTTTCCCTTCCTCAGCCTCTGAGAGTCAAGGTCTCCGATCAATTGTTGGCTGAGATAGGTGAGTTTGACCTCTTGCACGGGAGCAAAAGGGCTGTTGTGACCCTTTCAGGTTTAGAAATCTAGGAGCAGAGACACGTAGTGATGGCTTGGAAGGAATTTCCTTCTCTTCCTGTGTGCCCCTTGAGTCAGTCTTGCCATGGGCGAACAGATCAGCCCCAAGAACAGTCCAAAATGTCACTGGCCCGTACCCAGAAGGGCCTTGAAAAGAAGCTGTGTTTTGCCTTCAGGGCCAGAGGCAGCGGTGCTTCTGAATACCCAGTTGCTGGAGAGCAGAGGGTGCTCTTAAACTCTGGTCGGGGCTGAGGGTTTCCCTTTGGGGCATGTGGTCGTCCACTGGCCTGATCCAGCAACAGGGTTCTTCTTGTGTTACGTTCTTAGGTGCTGCTGTTGTGCTCAGGACCTGCTGAGAATCTGGCTGGCCACTGTGAGGACAGGATCCTGGACTAGATGGGCCCCCTGTGGATCAGGACAGGGGGGAAAGTATTTGATCCCCTGTTAAATTTGCCCGTTTGCCCTCTGACAAAGAAATGACCAGTCCATAATTTTAATGGTAGGTTTATTGTAGCTGTGAGAGACAGAATAACAACAGGAAAACCCCCAGAAACCCAGAAGACAAAAGTCAGAGATTGATGTGCATTATAATGAGTGAAATAAGTATTTGATCCCCTATCAACCAGCCAGATGTCAGGCTACCTGGTATCTTCACTGTATGTAACGAGCTGAGATTAGAAGCACCTGCTGTAAGGGAGAGGTCTTACCTGTAATCCCAGCTCGTTACAGTACCTGTACAAAAGACACCTGTCGACAGAAGCAATCAATCCAGCAGATTCCAAAGTAGCCACCATGACCAAGACCAAAGAGCTGTCCAAGGATGTCAGGGACAAGATTGTAGACCTGCACAAGGCTGGACTGGGCTACAAGACTATTGCCAAGCAGCTTGGTGAGAAGGTGACAACAGTTGGTGCAGTAATTCGCAAATGGAAGAAACACAAAATAACTGAAGTGTCCAAAGACGTGTGCATGCACCCGAAAGCTCATACCAAGAACAAACTTAGTTGGTCTCTAAGGTGCTACTGGAAGGATTTTTTTTATTTTTTATTTTGTTTTCACAAAATAACTTTCGACCTCCCTCGGTTTGGGGCTCCATGCAAGTTCTCATCTCGTGGAGTTGCAATGATCATGAGAAAGGTGATGAAGCAGCCCAGGACTACATGGGGGGAATTTGTCAATGATCTCAGGGCAGCTGGGACCATAGTCACCATGAAAACAGTTGGTAACACACTATGCCGTGAAGGACTGAGATCTTGCAGAGCCCGCAAGGTCCCCTTGCTCAAGACAGCACATGTACAGGCCCGTCTTGAGTTTGCCAGTGCACATCTGAATGACCCAGAGGAGAAGTGGGTGAAAGTGTTGTGGTCGGATGAGACCAAAATTGAGCTCTTTGGCATCAACTCAACTGGCCGTGCTTGGAGGAGGAAGAATGCTGCCTATGACCTCAAGAACACCATCCCCACCGTCAAACATGGAGGGGGACATTATGCTTTGGGGGTGTTTTTCTGCTAAGGGGACAGGACACCTTCACCGCATCGAAGGGACGATGGACGGGACCATGTATCGTCAAATCTTGGGTGAGCACCTCCTTCCCTCAGCCAGGGCATTGAAAATGGGTCGAGGATGGGTATTCCAGCATGACAATGACCCAAAACACACGGCCAAGGCAACAAAGGAGTGGCTCAAGAAGAAGCACATTAAGGTCCTGGAGTGGCCTAGCCAGTCTCCAGACCTTAATCCCATCGAAAATCTGTGGAGGGAGCTGAAGGTTTGAGTAGCTACACATCAGCCTCGAAATCTTACTGACTTGGAGAGGATCTGCAAAGAGGAGTGGGACAAAATACCTCCCTGAGATGTGTGCAAACCCTGGTGGCCACCTACAAGAAACGTCTGACCTCTGTAATTGCCAACAAGGGTTTTGCCACCAAGTACTAAGTCATCTTTTGCAAAGCGATCAAATACTTATTTCACTCATTATAATGCACATCAATCTCTGACTTTTATTTGTCTTCTGGGTTTCTGGGGGTTTTCCTGTTGTCATTCTGTCTCTCACAGCTAAAATAAACCTACCATTAAAATTATGGACTGGTTATTTCTTCGTCAGAGGGCAAATGGGCAAATTTAGCAGGGGATCAAATACTTTCCCTCCTCATTGTATGAGGCATTTCAAGGCATTTCCTTGGAGGCTGTAGAACAGGTGGGGGAGCACCTGTGGACTCCCTCCTCCCATCATCATCAGCAAGGCTGTTGGGAATTGGAGTCCAGCAGCACCTGGAGGGTCAGAGATGTTCCTCCCTCCTCCTCCTGTCTATAGAAGCCTCCAGGCCTCCCCCTTGTCACACCTTCAAAAGACTTATTATTTTCTCTCCCCGCCCCCCAAACCATGGCTCCTCCAGACTCCTGCCTGCGGAATGGAGAGGATGTCCGAAGCATTTTCGTAGAGGCCCAGGAGGCTGTCATGCCTGAGATCCAGGAGCAGATCCAGGATTACAGGTGAGCTCAGACCACCCAGTGCCTTGCCTGGCTACGGCTGCGAAAGTATGTTGATAGGAAAAATTGGAGATGGCAGAGGTGAAGGGATTGGGGGTAGCGAGGTCGAAGGCCTGGAGGACAGAACTAACACGCACTGTTATCAGAAGGGAATCGGAGGGCTCCTCCAGGTAAATAGTTTATTCAATGTTTGGCCCGATTTGCTTGCCCAAGGCTTACATGGCCGAGGTGAGATTTTCAGGGTTAGGTCTTTCCTGAGCATTCGTTTGGATTTGTTTACAGGGCAGTTTTGAGGCAATGAGCATTCATCTGTGTGTGTGTGTGTGTGTGTGTGTGTGTGTGTGTGTGTAGGGTGGTGGCTAGCCATTTATCATCACACACTTGTCTATGCCTTTCCCTGTTACTTTCCAAATCACAAAAATAAAATTACTGTGAAGTGCATTTGTGTGCTGATTAATTTAATCTGTAGACTTCAGCTCACTTGTTTAATCTACTACTCCAGTTTTGAGTAGTTTTGATGGGATTTTGTGTGTCTTACGTGAACCCCTTAGTTGGTACCCACTTCCACCTGCAATAGAACGGAAGAAAGTTTTGTTTCGGGGTCGATGCTCCTTCATGCAAGTGGGAATCCCAGAGGAAGTGTCCTTTTGTAAGACAGGAAGTTGACAGCTGTTGCTTCCAGCCAGCTGGAGCTGTTTTAAAAAGCAAACTTGTTCAGCAAATGTTCCTCTTTAAAAGAGAGCCCAAATGGAATGAAACAGCATCATCTCAGGTGTCACATTGCTTTCCTCTGGGTCACTTGACTTTACTCCTAGATCTTCTAAGCTGCCTTGAGTTCTGGGGAAATTGGGTCGGGGGCAGGTTAGGTGGGACACAGAGTTATGAATGAAAGATCAGAGCAAGGAGTGTCTTCATCCTGCCCTGGGACTCCTCTCTGGACTTGCAGGACCAAGCGCACTATGGGCCTGGGAAGCTTGTACGGGGAGAATGACTTGATGGACCTTGATGGAGACCCCCAGAAGGAGCGCCAGGTGGCCGAGAAGCAGATCGCACAACTTGGAGACATTCTGTGAGTGTGTGTGTGTGTGTGTAATCTGAGATTACTTTCCTGCAGCATTAATGTGTGTGTATACGGTATGTGTGTGTCGGGGGCTTACCCTGGCAAGGGCTCCCCCCCCCCAAACCTTGCAAGGTTCCAGATATCATATAGGAAACTCTTGCCTGTTGCTCTGCTCACCACCTGCTCTTGGAGACTTTGATGGCCGGATTCTGCTTTTCTTTACGGACCCGTTTTTATTGCGTTAATGCCAATAAAGCGGGAGGGAATCATGAAGGGTGATTGGAAGTTGTGGCTCAGAGCCAGGCTGGGTTGTTTTGTGGCCAGTGTATTGAGAGAGAGAGAAGAGAGATAGCAGTTCACGCCCTGGTTGGTAGCCGAGGCCTTCCTCTGACTGGAGAACACAAAGGGGCAGAAGGAGTGACCCCTTTAATCTTGTCCGGTCTGGAGTCACCGGTGGGTTTTCTAGAGGGGCCTGCTCCAATTTGGGACAGCCATAATGCCTAGGCATAGGGTATGCCGTCACCAGAGTCCCATCCTGCCTGAAGGATTGTGCATGTAGCGCTCTGCCAAGCTTAAGGCTCCGTGTAACTACAGGGACAAGGAGCCTCTCCAGCTGCAGGGTGAGGGTGGGGCTGGGCCCCTCGGGGACAGGGGGCAGGGATCTTCCCCCAGGGAGACTTGCCAGCAGAGGTTTATGTGCCTGTGTGTGGGTCTCAAGGTGGGAGACGATAGGGCAGTCAGTCCTGGGGGATGAAAAGCGTGCCTGCCAATGGCGAGTGGAATGGTTGGCCCTGTGGCTTGCAACTGATGTGCTCAACCTCTTGCAAGGATGGCCCAGTGGTCAGGGGTGATGATGGTGATGGGAGTCCCAGCAACATCCAGAGGGCACCAGTGTGCAGGGAGGAAGGCGGGTTTTCAATGCAGACTAAATGGGCAAGAGAGGCTCTCCTGCCTGGGCACATGGACCCCCTGTGAGCCATCTCTTGGAAGCGACTGGGCTATCAGCAGAGGAGGAGAGGCTGTAGGAAGTGAAGATGCGTCTTAACCCCCTCCTCCTTCCTTTGTCTCCTTCCTGCAGATCCAAATACGAAGAGGACAGGAGGTGAGTGTCTCCCTCAAACCTCGGCTCCCCAGGGCTACCAGGTCAGGCTGCTCAAGGGGGGGGGGGAGAGTGCCAATGGTCTCTTTGAGAGGCTGCCAGCGATCCTGCTCTCTTTAATTTTCATACAGCATATTGCTTTATTTCTGGGTTTTTATCTTACGTATGTGTCGTGTCAGCTTCCTTGAGGCTTTCTTTGGCTGAAAAGCAGCCAGGAGACACAAAGTTTAGTTAGGTTTCTGGGTACCCTAGGTACTCGGATCAGTGAGGAACCGAGCCTCTCTTGGTATTCATTCCTTTTATTCTTCAGTAACTCTTCAGGCATCCCCTCCGTTACATAGGAATCTGCCTGCTGCTGAGGCAGGCCATTGGTCCTGTATTGTCCACACTAACTGGCAGCAACTCCGCAGAGTTCCCAGCCCTACCTGCCAGTGATGCTGCCAGTGGGGACTGAACCTGGGACTTTGCTTCTGCAAAGCAGGTACTCTGCCATGGAGCTGCTGTGGCTCTTTATGTTGCTGGTGAAGTGTTTCTACATACATTTCCTGTTGTGCCCTTCCACAATGCATTTGGTGTCCTTGGAAGGAGCTGCAGTTGTGCACACACACACACACACACTGTTTCTCACACACACTTTTTAAAACATTGACTCGGTTTAATATTTGCAGCGCTCTTTTCCAACAGCAACTGTTGAGCTCAAAGGAGCTCAACAGTAACCACAATAGCATTCAAAAAACAAACACTGCAATCACTACAATATCAAACACAGTAGCAGATATCAAGAGCAAATTCATCAAAAACAGTTGCTACAGTTCAGTAAAGTCATAGCATTTCAGAATGTCGGAAAGAGGTGCTGAGCACCAGCCTTGTGCCACATGGCACCCTCTCTCAGGGAAGGGCATTTCTCTTCTGTGGGGTGGGGGGGGGCGGTCAGGGGAGAGCAGAGCCAGCCTGTCCAGGACCAGGGACAGCTCTGATGCAGCAAAGGGGACTGAGAGGCCCCCTTGCTTAAAAGCTGCCACGCTCTTGATGTTGGGGGTCTTGCACCATTTAGTGCCCTCTAGTTTGCGTTTTCTCTGCTTTTCTCCCTCCCTCCCTCCCTCCCGCTGGCTTCCTTCTTGGCCCTGATGCCACCAGCCTCTTCCCCTCCCCTTGTGGGGCTCAGTTGACAGCTCTCCCTTCCCCCAGCGTCCCCATGAGCTTCGCCTTGAACACCTACATGGGCCACATGGGGATCCGTCCGCGAGAGGCGCGCCCAGTCAGCGTGGTGGAGAAGTCCCAGGGACAGGAGAAGGACAAGTGGCTTCCGTTCTTCCCCAAGGCCAAGAAGGTGAGCTGGTGGTCGGGCCGGAGGGGGCACGGAGGGAGAGAAGGGGGGTGTCCCGTGCCTCTCCTAATACACACTCTGTTTATGTGTGTGTGTCTGTCTCTCTCTCTCCTGGGTCAACAGAGCAGCAGCACCAAGAAGGATAAAGATGCCATGGAAGACAAGAAGCGGAACCCTATCCTCAAGTACATTGGGAAGCCCAAAAGCTCCTCCCAGAGCAGTGAGTACCAGGGGCAGATGCACACGAGGGCAGGGGGTGATGGTGCTAAGCACCCCCCCTCCTGCAGTGTGTTCTGGGGGTGGATTTAGCCGGGCTTCCTTCCTTCCTTCCTTCCTTCCTTCCTTCCTTCCTTCCTTCCTTCCTCCTTTCCTCGCTTCTCCTCCTCCTTTTTCTGTCTTTTTCATCGGTGTGATTTTGACGTTGATTTTGACATTCCATTCTTTTTGTTTTTCTTTTCAGCATTTCATGTCCCCTTGTCCCCTGTTGAAGGTAAAAACAAAAGGAACACACACCCTTGCTGGTTTTTCTCCCTGACCCCCTTCCCAGCCCATTCCCCTTCCCCATCCCACCTTGCTGCTGCTGCTCTGCTTAATAAAAAATAAAAAATGGCGAGGAAGTATCTTTTTTCAGAAAAGGCCTTGGAAATTGTTGTGGTCGCTGATTCTGTGAGGGTGGATTGGATTTAATGGCTCAGGATCTCCCTCCCCATGCAAAAGCCACACTTCCATTTCCTTGCCTGACTTCTGCGCCCAGGACAGCACACGTTGGCTTAGTGTCGCTCCATCCCCTCCTCTGCCATGCAATCGTGAGGAACATGGCAGGTTGGGCAGTTGCCTCCCCCCAGGCCTTGGCACTGCCCTCAGAGGGCCCTTTCTGCCGTGGCTTCCCCAGCGGGGTGGGAGACTGCCTGGGAAAAGGTGTGCAAACCACCCCATGCGTTCACAGTGGGGGGACTGCGCTGCCTTCTTTCCCAGATGCACCAGAGTAGAACTGAAGGCAGCCCGTCCCCTTCCCCCCCCCATCTCCTTCAGAGCTGGTCATTCAGATTGTGTCCCTTTGATGTCATTCTGCTTACAGGAGCGGCCCTTCTTCCCCTTTGATTTCTTGCCCCTGGAACTGGGCTGGGCCTGAGGCCGTGGGGTTCCCCCTTTGCGGGAATCCCTGGCAGGAATCCGTAGTCACTCCTGGGTTTCCTCCCTAAGCCGAGCCTCTTCAGGTGGGGAGAGAGTTTCAGGATGGCGAGAAGGGAGGCGACCAGGTGGAGGGGAGAGCAGAGGCAGGGCCCTCTCATCCCGTGGGTAGCTGTGTGGAAGCGGAGTGTGTTTGTGTAATTAATGAGTCCCAGGCTTTTATCCAGGCAAGGTCTGCTGAGAGTGGACCAGTTGAAATTAGTGAACCCAAGTTTTTCATGCCCATTAGTTGCAGTGGGTCTACTCTGAAGAGAACTGGCATTGGATACAACTCCCCCCCCCACACACACAAAAGTGCCAGGCTTCAGTTCCCTCTACACAGTGCCACCAGTCAGCTGCCTTGGACCTTCTTCTGGGCCAGACCCTGGTGTCTGCCCCCTCACCCCCCCCCGTTAAGTCTGTAACTATGTGGGGATTGGGGGCTTCTAACGGCTTGACTCTCCCTCCCGCTCTGACCAGTTAAACCCGGCAACGTGAGGAACATCATCCAGCACTTTGAGAACAACCAGCATTACGACTCGCAGGAGCCTGGCCTGCAGCGCCTCTCCACCGGCAGCTTCCCTGAGGACCTCCTGGAGTCGGACAGGTAGGAGGACAGGCTCCACTCGGCTCCTCTGGGGCCAAGAATGCCCAGCAAGGGTGGCGGGCACAGGGCGCTCCAGGGCTCCAAGTCCTCATCTGCCCTTCTCTCCCTCATGGCTTCAGCTCCAGGTCGGAGGTCAAACTCGGCCGGTCGGAAAGCCTGAAGGGCCGGGAGGAGCTCAGGAGGTTGCGGAAAGCAGAGAACGTGCCTCGCTCACGCAGCGACGTGGATATGGACGCTGCTGCTGAGGCCACCCGCCTCCACCAGTCGGCCTCCTCTTCTGCGTCCAGCCTCTCTGCCAGGTGAAAATGGGGGGAGGGGGAGCTCCTTAAGGTCTAACGCCACCTTCTGTACCTAGTATCCCAACACCTTGCAAAAGTTGAACGCTTTCTAGATAAATTCTGTTGTTTGCTGGGCATCTCTTTAGAAGCAACTTATCATTGTTCCATCTTTGAGGTTGCTGTTCTGCGCCATGTATCAAGTGTTACAAGCATTAAGAACATAAGAACAGCCTGCTGGATCAGGCCAAAGTGGACCCATCCAGTCCAGCCTCCTGTTCTCACAGTGGGCAGCCAGATGCCCAAAAGGGAAATCTGTGAGCAGGATCAGAGCGCAAGAACAACTCTCCCCTCCTGCGGCTTCCAGCAACTGGCATTCAGGAGCAGAGCAGAGCCATCCTGGCTAGGAGCCACCGACAGCCATCCTGCTTGGTGGCCATAGGTTAGCTGTGTGCTGTGTGAGGAAGGACTTTCTTTTATCTGTTCTGAATCTCCCAACATTAACATTCAACGTTAACAGAATGTTAGCATCCAGGATGACACAATTTAAGCTGCCTCTTTTATATTGTTTGTTAAACACTTCTGGGTTTTATTTGCCGGTAGGCAGGATGCAGTTTTTGCTAAATAAATAAAGTAAATAAATAACTGCGATCGGGCAGCTAAGGCAGCTTTCTGCTCCTCGTTTACTTTATTTTGCAAAAATTGCATCTTGCCCAACTTCAAATTAAGCTGCTAAGTGGTTTACAAATAGTATAAAATACACGTTTAAATGGCCCATAAAAAATCAGCATTAGAAACAAGTTTACCAAAGCAAATTTAATGAAACAAGAAGTTAAAAATGTGCATACCAAGCTAAAATGACTGGTTAAAATACATTTCAACTTCTACGTGTCTTGGCAGGCTTTGCCCAAACAAAATATTTTAGTAAGCCCCAAAAAGAATACAGTGAAAGTGCCTCCCTAATCTCCATGGGCAGGGAGTTCCAGAGTGTAGGAGCAGCCATGCTAAGGTATCAGTTCTTTAAAGGTGCAGAACGGGCCTCATGTGGCACTTTGAGAAGTGCCACTTCCGCAGATCAAAATGATCAAGTGGGCATATATGGGGGAAGGTGATCCTTAATTAAGATGTGCAGCATTTGTCTTCATGGTGTGCCTTTCTCCCCCTCCCCTCCTTGCTTTTCTTCCTTTGAGGAGCCCTCTGTCTGTTTGCAAAGGAAAGGGGTCGCTCTTCTCCGCATTCTGTGCCCTCCAGGTCTTTTGGACTCGCAACTCCCATCAGCCCAGCCATCGTCCGTGTGCCATTTGACCCTGCTGGCTGGGGCTGATGGGAGCTGGAGTTCAAAACACCTGGAGGGCACCTGGTTGGGGAAGTCGGCGCTCAGTGTCTTCAGTGTTTGCTGGGTCCCTTCCCGCAGCCGCACGGTAGTTAAACACAGAGCTTGTGGGGCTCACCATTTATAATCTTTTCTTGTGCCTCTAGGTCTCTGGAAAACCCCACACCGCCGTACACTCCCAAAATGGGGCGCAGGTGAGCTACCCTTGCAGCCAGGGCGAGGAGAAACGGGCATTCTTCCATGGGGTAGGAAGAAGGTGTTTTCTGGGTGTTTTCTTCTTATTCTTGGTGACCCAAAGGAGGAGGGGGAAGAGGCCATGACGGTCTTGTGCTTAGTCATGGTGGTCCTGTGTATGCATGGGTGGTGTCCTCCCTCCCATCACTGGATCATGTCAGAGACCCCAGAGCTGAAATTGAACTGGAGGGTCGTTTGGTTGAGTCTCTCCGTCTGTCTCGCGGTTGGGGCGTCCTGCAACATGGTAAAGACTTCTGGATCCGGCCGGCTCATAATGGGGCTACAAAGACCCTGTGTTGGGAGAGAGGCCCCCTTGCAAGATGGCTGCCACTGGTGGGCTGCAAGGAAGGAACTAGGGTAGGGGTCACCAACCATTTTAGGACTGTGAGCCCATTGGCACCTCATTCGCTCCTTCCCTGGGTCAGAACACCCAGCCGCAAGAGACTGGGCAAGAGAAAATGAACACATGTGCAAACTTCACTTTCCCAAAGGCTCTGCATACAATTCAGATCCAGCAGAATTAACGTGAGCCTTGAAAAGCACACAGAGCTAAAAGATGAAGTGGGAAGGAGCATCCCAAGGCTCTCGTTTGCACCAGCAGGCAAACTCTGAAGCTCTTATGCACCATTAGTTCCAGAAAGGCCCAGTTTATGAGGCTGGAGGACCTTTCTCAGAGACCGTCTTTTGACATCCCTTCTTGTCTCTCTCCAACCCCCCGGCGCAGAAGCATTGAGTCCCCAAACTTGGGCTTCAGCACTGACTCCTTCCTGCCCCACCTGCTGGAGGACGACCTCTTCCAGCTCTCAGACCTGGAGCTGGAGCTGGACTCGCAAAACTGGCAACACACCGTCGGCCGTGAAGTTGTGTCTTCCCTGACGCAGCGGGAGATTGACCGCCAGGAAGTCATCAATGGTGAGGAGGGTCTCCCTGCAGTCGCCATCAGAAAGACATGGGGGTGGAGGGCTCTGTTGTTGTCATTTAGTCGTTTAGTCGTGTCCGACTCTTTGTGACCCCATGGACCAGAGCATGCCAGGCACTCCTGTCTTCCACTGCCTCCCACAGTTTGGTCAGACTCATGTTGGTAGCTTCGAGAACACTGTCCAACCATCTCGTCCTCTGTCGTCCCCTTCTCCTTGTGCCCTCCATCTTTCCCAACATCAGGGTCTTTTCCAGGGAGTCTTCTCTTCTCATGAGGTGGCCAAAGTATTGGAGCCTCAGCTTCAGGATCTGTCCTTCCAGTGAGCACTCAGGGCTGATTTCCTTAAGAATGGATAGGTTTGATCTTCTTGCAGTCCATGGGTCTCTCAAGAGTCTCCTCCAGCACCATACACTTGCTTAAATTAGGGTGGGGGGGTTGCCTGGTGAGCTCTAACGTTCTGACATAGGGCCAAGGCAGCCAAATGCGGTTGGGGAGGGAGGCTTCCTGGCTCCGAGGGGTCCTGTAATGTCTCCAAGGAAGAAGAGGAATCCCTAGACAAATGAGGAGTGGGTGTGCTGCCCTGGTAAGCAGAGCCGTCAGCTCTGTACTGGCACCCGGGCTGGGGAAGGGTCCCAGGTTCGATCCCAGGGAACAGTATCTGCCTGAGACACTGGAGAGCCAGCATAGAGTGGAACCATCAGGCCAAGTGGACCAGGGGTCTGACTAAACAGCGCAGCTCTATCACTTCACCGATTGTAGAGTTTTGTTCAGGAAGAGGGCAGGTTTACGTCACAACCCAAATCTTTTAAGAACAATATTACTCAGAGACTTCAAGATGTCGAATTACAACAAGAAGTTGCCTTACTCCCGGAGAAGTATAGATGTTTAAAATCTTGGCCTAACTTTGCAGCGGCCCCTTATTTAACTAATATCACTAATGAAGCCTATAGATGGGCCTTCTCTAGAGCCCGTTTCGAGACAATGCCTTCAGCAGTGCTGTATGGCAAATTTATGAAGGTTCCAATGCATGCGCGTCTCTGCCCCTGCATGTCTAACAAGGTAGAATCCGTTACTCACATCCTTTTATTTTGCGAATTCTATAGTGAAGAACGTGCTCGATTTATTTTACCCCTTTTAACAAAGTTTACACCCTTACAACACTATTTGGAATCCTTCCCCGAAATTTTACGAAAATATCTTCTGGAGGATTCTTCAAGTCTAGTATCATATGATGTGGCTAAATTCTGCACTTTAGCTATTGAGAAGCGTAAATCTCTTTTATTGAATAACACACTGTAAAGCTCCTTTGTGTAATTGTTTTATCTCTGGTGATGCTGTTGCCGATTTTTCTCTGTTTGGTTTTATGATTTTTTGTACTGCTGGCTTTTGCCGTAGTAAGACTGCCTGACTGCCTGACTGTAACTTCTCCCTTTCCCGTGCTCTTTCCGCAGAGCTGTTTGTGACCGAGGGCTCTCACTTGCGGATCCTGCGTGTCCTGGACGTTCTCTTCTACCAGCGCATGAGAAAGGAGAGCCTTCTTTCCCGGGAGGAGCTGGCCCTCCTCTTCCCCAACCTCCCAGAGGTCTTGGAGATCCACAGTAAGGCTGCTTCTCCTGCTCAGTTGGGGCCCCTTTGGACCAGGCCCCCGTTCTGTGGTTTCTACAGTGGGCAGAGTGGGTCTCCCCTCCACAAGCCCCCTGCTCAGGAGGAGAATTGGAACAGAGCCTAAGAGCCCCGCAGCTGCTGAATCTCACGGGACGGAGGGGGCAGGGAAACGCTGGCGGCGGTCTTGTTCCCATTTGCGATGTTGGCTGGACCCTAAATGGCCGGCTTTGAGGCAGGCTGTCTGCCCGCTGCTGAGAGCCTGGCACTGAAAATAAAGAGTGACTGTGTGGAGTTTAAAACTAGGCCCTTCTGTTACCTTTTCTCCCTTCCTCACCATCCTTCCCCACCTCGTGTCCCTTCTCCAGATTCTCTTTCGGAATCGATGAAGAGGCTGCGAGAGGAAGGGCCCATCGTCAAAGAGATTGGGGACCTCATGCTTTCCCGGGTGAGGATCCCAGACCTCGTGGGCTGGCCAAGTGGCGGGTGCCTTGGGGCCACTAAGTGATCTCCTGACCCGCCTGAGGTTAACCCAGGAGTGTTTTATCTGTCCCCCCCCCCCAGTTTGACGGGGCTGCACGTGAGGAGTTCCAGCAGATGGCTGCCCGCTTCTGCGCATACCAGTCCATGGCGCTTGAGCTGATCAAAACCAAGCAGCGGAAGGAGACTCGCTTCCAGCTGTTCATGCAGGTATCCTCACGATGGGGCCTTGGGAGGCTGCTAATGGAGGGGAAGGAAGCAGATGGGGGAGGAAGGGAATTTTCAATGGCCAGCTCTCTCCTGTCTCTGCATGCCAGGGAAACACAGGCCTGTTTTTCTCTCCCCCTGCCTTTCCCAGGAAGCCGAGAGCAACCCTCAGTGCCGCCGCCTTCAGCTGAAAGACCTCATCATCTCAGAGATGCAGCGGCTGACTAAGTACCCTTTGCTGCTGGAGAACATCATCAAGCACACAGATGGTACCTCTCTCTTCGTATTTGGGCTTTTCCCTTGCGTCTATTCCTATTCAAATGTTACACATTATGACCTCCTCTTAAGTGCATTCAACTCGCAGGTTGAAATTGCACAAATTAAATCCAGTCAAGGCCGGGTCTGCTTGGGGTTATCCAGCACAAAAAACAACTCTTCAGCTCTGTGTCTTGCTTGCTAGGCAAGGCCCACTTGCCATGTGGCTTCTGGGAGTACGGGGGATTCTTGCTGTCTCACCCATGAGCTGCGGAAGCATTGTTTCTGGATTGTAGTGGAAGTCACTTTGGGACCCCCCCCCCGTGTGTTTCAAACGCAGCCTCCCAGGTTTTCCAAAAATAGAAACAAACTTTGCCCGTAGCCTGCCAGCCCATCTCTCTCTCACACACATGCACTCTGCACCTTCATGGCTTAGGGGAGACCTTGGAGCACAAGAAGCTTTGCCAGGCCCGGGACCAGTGCCGAGAGATCCTGCGGTATGTGAATGAGGCGGTGAAGCGGGCAGAAAACCAGCAGCGCCTGGAGGTCTACCAGAAGCGCCTGGATGCCACTTCGCTGGAGCGGACCAGCAACCCGCTGGCAGCGGAATTCAAGGTACAACCCCCACCCCCCACCCCTTCTCCCTGCACCCGAGTCCCTGGCTTCATCCTTCTCGTCTCCTCCTCAAAATGCTGCCTTTTTCTGCCCCTGCTATCCAGAACCTCGACCTCCGAAGTCGTCGCATGATCCACGAGGGCCCTCTGAGTTGGCGCATCAGCAAGGATAAGACCGTGGGTATGTAGCTGGCAGAAACGGCAGCTCCTCTCAGCGTTCATGCGTGTGCTCACACGCACGTGGCACAGCTTCTCTCAGAGTGAAGGCCTGTGCACACTTCCTCTGCAGCCGACTTTTCCGTTTATATCCCACTTTCCTACTAAAACAGTAATCAAAAGTGTGGAGGGGTTCGTGGCTCAGTTGTAGGAAGGTGCCTGAGCCAAAAAGCGTTGGCGAGCCATTGCTGCCAGCCCGAGTAGACAAGACTGAACTAGATGGACCAAGAGAAGGGGTCAAGAGACAGCTTCCGAAAAGATTAACAGAGCCAGGCAATTTTGGAACATTGTCCCTAAAACAAGCAAAGCTTTAGCTGTTGAAAGATCAAAACTGTCAATGTGTTGCTATTTATTTAATAAAATGTATACACGGCTAGGTTGTAAAAAGCTCAAATGGTTTACCAAAAGACTAAAAACAATAGAAGTCTTTTAAAAAATTTAAACCATTGATAAACTAAAAACACACAACAGTATTTAAAGTTCTAGGACAACAGGCTACAAATTAAAAGGTTCTCCAAGATCAGCCGCCTTCAGAAGGGCCCTCATAGCTCCATGGCAGAGCACCTGCTTGGCATGCAGAAGGTCCCAGGTTTAATCCACACTGGCAGTATCTGCAGGTAGGTCTGGGGAAGGACTCCCTGCCTGAGGCCCTGGAGAGCCATTGCTGCCCATCGGTCCTGAGCTAGCTAGCTAGACCTTCCCTTGTTCCTGTGTCTAGACAGGCCTTAAGTCAGACTTACATCAAAGAAAAGTATATGCACCTGCATAATGCTGTAGCAGGGAGGGAAGCGGTGGATCATATAATATGTTAAAATTTCATATAATGTAGAACTTACGGAAAAACAGAAGCCCTGTAAACAGTAATGAACAAGATTAGCAATACAGTGGTACCTCGAGTTACAAACGCTTCAGGTTACAAACACCGCTAACCTGGAAGAGTTACCTCGAGTTGAGCATTTTGCCCCAGGATGAGAACGGAAATCATGTGCCAGCAGCGCAGCTACAGCAGAAAGAGGCCCCATTAGCAAAAGCACGCCTCTAGTTAAGAACAGTTTCAGGTTAAGAACGGACCTCCGGAACGAATTAAGTTCGTAACTAGAGGTACCACTGTCATGCATGTGGTAGTCCCACCCACCCACCCACTTATTAGCAGATCAACAAAACGGGACTTTTTCTTTGGCGGCTCCCTGTCTGCCCAGTGCTCTCCCCAAAGAGGCTCGCCTGGTGCCATCATTGCATGTCTTTAGGTGCCAAGCAAAAACATTCCTCTTTACCCAAAGCCTCTGACCATTACATAATCTATGGGCTGTTAACTCTGTGGGGGGACAACAACTTTTATTGTGATTATTTTATTTTTATGCTTTTTATTATGTATGTATTTATTATTATGCTCCAAAAAATGTGTTCTTAATGTTGTACACCGCCCTGGGATCTTTTGATAAAGAGTGGTAAATCAAATATCTAAACCAATCCTGAATTCCTTCCAGAAAAGCACAGTCCTTATCATGATGCGTAAAGCCGGTTCACAACCCCCAACCCTCCCTCTCTCTTAGATCTTCACGTCTTGCTCCTTGAAGACCTCCTGGTACTTCTGCAAAAACAGGATGAGAAGCTGGTTCTCAAGTGCCACAGCAAGATGGCCCTGGGCTCCTCGGACACCAAACAAACATTCAGCCCCGTCCTCAAACTGAACGCGGTCCTCATCCGCTCTGTGGCCACAGGTAGGAAGGGAGGCCATAAAACCACGTGCCCTCGTTCAGAGGTGGGAAGCTGCACAGGCCAGCCCTGGTGGGTCGACCCTCCCTCCAGCTTGTCCCTCTCCTCTCTGCAGATAAGCGAGCCCTCTTCATCATTTGCACTTCTGAATTGGGACCTCAGATCTACGAACTGGTAGCTTCAAGCTCTTCAGAAAAGAACACGTAATATTTTTATCTGTTATTCTCCCACCCCCAGCTCCTTTTGGTGGGAAGGAGCAGGAGATTAAAATGCAAAGTGGCCTGTGGGCAGCATGATGAGTCAGGAGGAGTCAAGGAGCCCAGTGTGGCAAACAGACAACTTAAAAACAAAAGGGAAACCAAAGCAGTCCAGAACAGTTAACACACTGTCTCCACCCCCCACCCCACCCCCAAGAAAACAGTCAACAAAGAAAAAAACCCAAAGGATAATACAAATTACAAAAAAATAAATTCACTTCTTACAATACAACTTCTATCATGACTTCCAGTCACCCCATCAAGAGTCCCAGGTTTCTTTTGAGTAGCACACTTTTCATTATCACTCCAAACTCCTCCAAAATTTTTGCTTTGATAAGGTTTTCTATGTTCATACAGGGGTCATTCTAAGCCAGCCAGAGAATTCACATTTTTACAATGCTCTTTAAGATATTTTCTGTAAACGTCCCGCCCTCTAGTAAACATTTGTTCTGTATTAAAAGATGCTGATGAAATAAATTTGGGGTCTCCCTGCCTTTCAAGATGGCAAATCAAAGGCACTCTGTTCTTTTTGGGGGGCTTTTGGCGAGTCTATTTCTTTTTCTCCCCTCTCAGGTGGATGGAACTATTGGAAGAGGCGGTGAAGAGGGCCACCCGGAACGCACCCCTGCCTGCCAAGCGGCATTCCCAGGAGCTCCCCCTGCACCCAGCGGCTCCTTCCAGGTAAGGGAGGACCCCACCCCCACCCCCAGCTCCTCAAGGCAGGAGACCTTTTGCAGGGAACTGCAAAGGGAGGCTGAGTTAGATGAATTTAGCATGTGCTTTAAAAAAAAGAGAGTTTGTGAATCCTGCTTTGCAGAAGCCTTATTAAATGAGCAAAATATGCCCTTCAGTCGTATCTCCACCAGTTAACATGCACATCTTCTTCCCCACCTCAAATAAACACACCTGCCCTATGAGTTACAGCCAATAGGGTGTCAAGAGCTGTTTTCTCAGCTTTTTCTGGGCAAACTTTTGGGATATGAAAATGAGGATTCTGCAGATGGGCTATTCCTCTCCCCAACCCATTGCTGCATTTATGGACTTCTTTGTCCTTCCTCTTAAGCCTAGTGCTACAGGATGCTGACATCTCCCCCAACCTGGCCCCAAGCACCTCTGTGTCCACCCAGGAGGAGGACATTTCAGGTGAGTGGCTGGCGGTTGCCCTGGGGTGGAGATGGTGATGGGGGCAGTCACCCTCAGCAGCCAAGGTCCAGCAGGGTTGCAAGGCATTCTGGGAGTAACCTGCTGCTCCCTATGGAATATATTTTTTTTGGGGGGGGGAGACTGTTTCAGGGCTCCAAAACTTCCTTTCTCTCTCTCATTCCCCCCCCTCCTCCCCCCAGCAGATGATACCCCAACTGACACCCTGGCTGAGGAGAGGCCCCTGGTACTGGCGGAAGAGCCAGAGGTTGGAGGCAGTGAGGGAAAGGAGCAGGGTGAGGAAGGCCTATCTCCTGCTTTGTCGCCATTCCCCACTGGGGAGATGGAGCTTCCTCCTGAGGAGACCCTGGTGGGGCCTGATGAACAGCCACAGCCGCTTCCGGAGGCTGCCTTCCCCGGGTGCCTGGCAGAGTCGGCCTTGCAGGACGGTGAGAGCCAGCTTGCTTCTCTTCCTTTATGCGTCTGTCTTTGCACTGGGAGTGGGGGGTGGGAGAGAGGCTTGGGGTGGGCAGCCTTTGGCCTGATTTCATCCTGTGTCATACACCTGGATTTTCCCGGACATACCTGGATCTCAAAAGTGGAACTGACGTCCGGAGGGTGGGGGTTGTGAAAGGCGCCGCTTCATCCTGGATCTTAGACCCGTTTTTGTAAATAAAAAAGCTCAACAACTTGCGGGGGTGTCCTGGTTTTTATGGCAACCCTACCCTTGGCCAACGCGGGTGGCGCTGTGGTCTAAACCACAGAGCCTAGGGCTTGCTGATCGGAAGGTTGCCGGTTCGAATCCCCGTGACAGGGTGAGCTCCTGTTGCTCAGTCCCAGTTCCTGCCCACCTAGCAGTTCGAAAGCACGCCAAAGTGCAAGTAGATAAATAGGTACCGCTCTGGCGGGAAGGTAAACAGTGTTTCCGTGTGCTGCTCTGGTTCGCCAGAAGCAGCTTAGTCATGCTGGCCACATGACCCGGAAGCTGTACGCCGGCTCCCTCAGCCAGTAAAGTGAGATGAGCACTTCAACCCCAGAGTCGTCCGCGACTGGACCTAATGGTCAGGGGTCCCTTTACCTTTACCCTTGAGTATCAATGTGACTGTCCTTCTTGGCCACCCTGCTTCCTCTCAGCCCAGAAAGGGTCCTTGAAGATGGTGGCGGAAGATGAAGGGCCCCTCCCTGGTCCAAGGAGAGGCCGGCTTCAGCCCACTTGTGGGATTTCAGCAACGGTCCTCCCTCCCTTCTCTTTCCCTTGCAGTGGAGACCCTGCGGCATCTCCTCCTGCGCAGCTTCCTCCCCTGCCGGGACGCTGACCCTGAGGAAGACCTGACCCCCACCCCTTCTGTGGTTGGGGCCAGCCAGCCTTGGGACTCTGTGCTGGCCAGCCAGGACGAGCCGCCAGAGACTGTGGAGAGCAGCGGAGCCGAGGAGCTCCCCGAATCTTCAGCAGCGGATCCAGAGGGGGGCAGTGCTGGGCCGGAGGCCAGAGGCTCCCAGAGCACCGAGGAAGGGGAAGGGACAGAGCCACATGGAGATGAGAGGACGGCAGACCCCTCCTCCGGCCAAGGGCCTGCTGCGGAAAGTGACAGGCAGGGCAACAGCAGCAGCTACAAAGTGGTGCGGAAAGGTACGTCTGTGACTCCTGGCAAAGAGGTTGACGGGAGGGGTGGGGGTGTCCTGGGGTAGAGCTGATGCAGGTCCTGGGTGAATATCTGTGACTGAAGAACCGGGCCAAGCAAGCATGGCACCGAGCCGCCAGCCTGTCCTCACGCCAGCTCCTGGCCCGTTAGGATTGCCAGGGCCGCCTTAGAGGACGGAGGCGGGTTGTGCCATCTCGGACAGCCAGGGAGCTCCTGGGCACTGTGCAAGCGAAGACTAGGGAAAACCCATCCTCCACGATCCTCAGAGGCTGCAGACTAACCACCCTCCCTGCTCTGGAACCTGCAGCGTGCAGGAAGGCATCGCAAGAGGGTGATGGGACCGGGACCAGGGGGCCTGCGGACCGTGGCCTCCTTTCTCCTCTCCTTCCTGGGTGCAGCTTGCTCTTGCTCAGACCTCTCTTAGCTTTAACCTGCATGTGCTTGACTCCTAGGATTCTCTTATTCCCCCCACCCCGGCCCTCCCATCTTGCCACTTCCTCCTGGGTGTTCTCTGTTGGGTGCTGGGCACTTGTGTGATTCAAGGTTTTGATCACGCTTCTCTCCTCCTCCCCCCCTCTCCCCCCCCCACGGTGTCTCCTCTTGCGCAGCAGAGGTGGAGGGAACTAACGGTGCTTTGCATTTGACAGACGGCAGCCAGGCTGGAGGCGCAGCTCATGCGGATGGTAAAGAAAGCCCTTCTTCCCCTCCCTGGTGATGGGAAGGGCCTGGGGAGATGGAGGGGGTCCTGGGGGCAGCGCGTGTGTCTCGGGGGCGGGGCGCAATGTGCAGGGAGGCCCTGCTCACCCCCTGTGGGACTGCAGTCCGGCAGGATATATGCACGTGCTCTCTCTCTCTCTCTGCCACCAACTCCCCGCTGGCACCCATCACTCAACATTCATACCACCAGCCAATCCTCACTTGCCACCAACACTCCAAACTCCCCCAGCCCCCCACAAATCCCTGCCTGACAGGATCCCCAACACTTTCCTTGTACTACCTGTATTGAACTGACGCCTTCGTTCCTTCGGTATTTCCGTGTCACAACTTTGCGCGTACCAAAAGCAGCAGAACGTCATAGCCATTTCCCACTTCTTTTACATCCTTCCAAAGGCAGATCCCACTAAGTCCCCCATCCCAATTGCACCCTCTATCTCCCCCCCCCCCCCCGCCAGCCCCATTTCTGCAAGTGCAGCTGCCCCCTATCCCTCTAAAGTCAGACAGAGGCACTATGGCTGGGCTGGTGTGTGTGAAGGTCCTTCAACCTTCTTCCCGCTGGCCTTTGCTTCTCTGTATGGGATGGGGGGGCAGCGATTCTTGGCCAAGGCACACCTGTTGGGTCCATCTAGCTCAGTGTTGCCTACACTGGCTGGCAGCAGCGGCTCTCCAGGGTTTCAGAACTGAGACAGCCTGCAACTCTTCCTGGAGATACTGGCCAGGGAGCGGCCCTGGGGCCTTCTGCACTCTGAGCAGGTCCCCTTCCAAATCAGATTGTGGCAGCTCCTTCTCTAAAACAAATGTAAGATTTGAGTCCAGAGGGGGTGATTTAAATAGGAAGCTGCCTTACACCGAGTCAGGCTATCGGATCACATGAACTGCCATGTTTCTCCAGGGTTTCAGGCAGGGAATCTTTCCCTGCCTTGCTCGGAGTTACTACCAGGGATTGAACCTGAGACCTTCTGCATGCAAAGCAGGTGCTCTCTGCCTGTCCTCCATGGTGGCTCTCCCCCAGTGTGGGCATTCCCTCTCTTTTCTTCCCCTCTCTTATCTGCTCTGCGCCTCCATGTCCCCCTCCGACTAACGCTCCCCTCCGTCTCCCCGCCCCAAGGAAACTACTTCTACGTGAGCTTGCCGGCAGGTCCTGAGGAATGCCAGCCGGACGCCAGGAGCCCCAGCCCCGTGGAGCCAGCCCGTCCTTCCAGCCCACCAAAGAGCTCCCCTCCTGCCAGGCCCCCACACAAGTGGCACCGTGCCAAGGAGAGCCCGGCAGCAGGCTGGCTTGGCCACTTGGAAGGCCCGCCAGCCGCCCCAGATCTCTCCCCCTCCAGCCAAGTGGTCCAGGACGTGGACGTCATCTTCCAGACCATAGAGCAGCTCTCCCTGAAGCTCACCAGGCTAAAGGTGAGGGGTGAGGGGTTGGTGGGGGTGGGGGGGTGGGAAGGAAACCCTTGGTGCTCTATCACCAGCAGGAAAGCTTTCAGCCACCTGCATGTGGCCTCTGTTGTGAGAGACAGGGCAATGGGTTGCAATGGGCTGGGAGAATGAATCCTGTGTGCATCGGGACGGGGAGAGAATCAGAGCGGGCACAGAGGGTGGTCTCCAGCCTTGGACTGAAAAAGAGCCCCCCCCCGCCCCAACTGAGGACCTAATGGGGGAAAAGACGTGGAACACGTGACCGAATAAGCCCAGTGGCCCTTCTTCTCAGGCATCCCTAATAGCCCCTTCCCCTCTCTCTGTTTGGGGTCTTCCTCGTGTAGGATGTCGAAAAGGCCCACCAGGAGCTGCTGCAATCCCTGAGTGGCGGCTCAACCACAGACAGCTCCACTCCGGTGGGCTGCGTGCCGCCGGAGCTGAGCCAGACGCCGCCTGGCAGCTGCCGAGTCTCCAGAGCCAGCAATGAGGATCTTCTGCCCTCCCCACAATCTCCGGTGGAGGCAGCAGCTGCATTTGGTAAGAAGGCCCCCCCCCGTTTGCTGCAGACACCTCTCTCCACCTGCAGGAGATTGGGGGCTCCCCAACCCCTCCCCGCCTGAGGGGGAGATACTCCTGCTGTGCTTGGAGGCTCTAAAGTGTCCCCCCCCCTTTCTCTCTTCCTTCCAGGCCAGATCTCCCTTTCTGAAGACAGCAGCCCCCAGGAGGTGACCCTTTAGGAAGGGGCATTTTGCAACTGGACGGACTGAAGGCAGGCAGGCGGACTCACTCACGGGCAGATCGCCGCTCCCTCCTCTTCCCTGCCCACCTTCGGGGTCTCTGGGTTGAACTGAGGAGGGGGCGGGGGGTCCTGTGGCAGCCAACCTGAGAAGCGGCAAAACCTGCGATGGAGCAGAAGAAAAACTGGAATCCCTGGGAAGCACATGCTGGATTAATTTGAACCCTGAAAAAAAGAATATCTCTGGAGTTCTCCCCATCAGGGGCTTCCCAGGATGGACAGCCAAGCTCCCGGATGGTGTTTTTTTTTTGGGGGGGGTGCTTTAAGGTGGAGAGAGCCCCCGCTTCTCTCTCTTTGCCTGCATGTCTCTTCCATTTTGGGTAGGGGGTAGCCTCCATTTCCCCCCCCCCCCCGCTGAATCAATCGTGTACATATGCACACCTGCATATGCACACCCCGCCCCCCCCCCCAGGCTGGCTTTTCCAATGTACATGAAAGCTGGAAATATATTCTGTATAATTGCACTTTTTTTCCATTTTGTTTATTTTGTTTTCCTCTCCACGGTGAGGAAGATCCTGCTCCTCCCACTGGAGAGAGGTCCCAGCTGCTTCCAGACCTTATTTGATATAAATATGTATGTATATGCATTGAGTTATTGTAAATATGAGAAAGTTGTTGGTTGTTTGTTTTTTTAAAAAAGATATGCCTCCGTACCCTGATGGATATCTAGAAGATCGAGAAAGGCCCGTGACCCCTGTAGCCCAGACTGGCTTGGTGAGGGTGGGGGTGGGGGGCAGCAAAGACCCCTGCAACTCTCAGGGCCATGACAGCGACAGATTGAGGAGCAGCCCAAAGGGATCAGGCAGGCAGCACTCTCTCCCCCCCCCCCGGCGCCCCCATCCCAAACCCTCCACCCCACAAGCACCGCTGTCTTCCGCTCTGGCACTCGCTTCGCGAGAGAGGGCTGGGCTGTGGTGGCGCCAAGGTCGGCCGCCTGCCTGCCTTGCAAAGAGGGTCCTCATGCTGTTTTATTTGGGGAGGGGGCGCCTGCTGGTGCTACAACAACCTGCCTCTCTCCCCAGTCGCCCGGAGGAGCCTTTTTCCTCCCGGGGCCAGTCTGACATGGGGCTGAAGCAGAGGGCAGGCGACCCCCTTGGTTCTCAGGGTTGCCACCCCCACCCCCACCCCCCAGCCTGGTGGGCCTTCCTGGCTCCAGATGCAAGTCCCTCGCAACCCCAGGAAAACCCCCCCCCCCCGCTTGCTGAAAGAGGTGGATGAGGCATAGAAGATTATATATAGATAATATATATAGTTATATATATATATATGTTTAAAAAAAGATGCCAGACTGTTTGCTGTTCAATCTGCTAAAAGCCAATTTTATTTTCTTCCTTCTGATGGTAAAGGTTTGTGGTTTTTGTTTTTTTGTTTTTTAAGAAAAGTGGGGGGAAAGTAAAATATTATTTGACCTCCCATCTGTGCGGATTTTTTCCTTTCACCAAAAATGGAGCGGAGGAAGCTGGATCCCAAGGACAGTAACAGGCCCCCCCCCGTCCCCTCCCCTGCCTTTGGCTCCAAGTGCGAAGTGGGGAAGCAAGCGATCTAAGGCCCCTAAGAGATGGGGAGCTCTTCTGCAGGGGGGGTGGAGTGCCAGGGAGGGCTTGGCGGGGGGAATATCCCTGACTTTGGGGGTGGGGGTGGGGCAGACCAGAGTTGAATGGAGAGGAGGTTATGGGTGCAATGGGACTGCAGTGAGAGGCTGGGGGCCGGAAATGCATGTTGGGCAACTGAGGTTCAGGCTGCAGGATATGTGAGGTGGGAGTGGGGTCCCTAACTGGGGGAGGGGGCTCAAGGTGGGTGTAGTGGGCTGTTAGGAAGAGTCCTAAGTGAGAGGGTCTCCCTGGAGGAGAAGGATTGGAGGAGGGGGACTGGGGGCTCTGTGCCCACTTTGGGGGGAGCAGGTGACAGCCCCCTCCTCACCTCAGCTGCTTAGGAGACCCGGAGCTCAGGCTTTGGCCCCGAGTAGTGGGCTGCAGTTGCCGTGGCAACCAAGCCTTGGCAGCGGCTGCAGGGAGCCCCACTGGCCGTCAGGGGGCGAGGGAGCAGCACCCTCGCCTGTTCTCCCAAGGCCCCCTCCGCCACCCCTGCAGGGTGGGCCGCCCAGCGCCAAAGCAGTCTCTCTGCCTGCAAGGGGGTCGGGCGGCGGCAAAGAGACAACAACAATTCCTTCCATCGTCCCACCAGGAGTTTAAACACTTCTGATGCAACTTTCAGCGGCAGAATGTGGTGGAGGGGGTCTCCCTAAAAACACGCATCTCGGGGTGCCCAAAGGCGGGTTGGGGGGAGCCACTCTCTCCCTGAGCTCCTGGTGGTGATGAAGACGCCTTGGGCAAAGGGCTGTCCGAGGAGGAAGGAAGGAAGGAAGGCGTCCCTGCTGGGAATATGTAATGCAGGAATCCCCAAACTCTGGCCCTCCAGATGTTTTGGACTACAATTCCCATCATCCCTGGTCCTGTTAGCTAGGGATCATGGGAATTGTGGGCCAAAACATCTGGAGGGCTGCAGTTTGGGGGTGCCTGGTGTAATGCAACCGCGCCTCCTTCCCTCCCCCAACTCAGGCTTCACTGCAAATAGGCGTGTGGGAGGAGACGCGGGCCCCTCCCTCCAGATGCCCCCAGGGGGCGCCTCTCTAAGCCCAAGAGTTGCAGGGGGTTGGACTAGATGACCCTCGGGGGTCCCCTTCCAAACTCTACTGTTGCTTTCTCGTGATCCTCATCGGCTGGCCAGGAGAAGCTGCCGGCTGTGTGCGCGCCCGCACTCTCCGGGCCCAGAGCCCTGCTCAGAGTAAACCCATTGGGCTCTCTGGGGAAGCGGAAGGAAGGGGGAGCCGGGCCCCGATCCTGGAGGGCGGAGCTGCGCCGGGGGAGGGTAGACGGGAGGGAGAGAAGGCGAGGCTCCGGCTGGCTCCGCCCGAGAAGGAGGAGACGGAGAGGAGGCCCAGGCTTCCCGGCCGCTTTCCTGCCCGGCTTCCCCGCCTCCCTCCCGGCAGACATGGCGGCGCCCGCCCCGCAAGAGAAGCAGCAGCAGCAGCAGCAGGACGCCGAGCTGGAGGAGCTGCTCGAGAGTAAGGAAGGGGGGGACAGACCCCGGGTGGGGGTGGGGGTGGAGGGGGACCCCCCCTCCAAGGCACACGCAGGCCCAAGCCCCACCCCGAAGCTGCCCCCTCCCCTCCCCCCGTTCACACGATCAGGGTCGCGACACCCGTGTCTGGCCGTGCGATGAGAAGGGTCTGTGTCTGCCCGCCCCCCCCTTGCAACGAGGAGGGCGGGGGGAGGTAGAAAGAGAGCCTCCCCCTCCCGGCAAAGGACCTTGACCTTGGCGCTGCCGCCTGCGAGGCCTCCCCTGCTGGCTTGGGGGAGCAGCTGCGTGTAGGTGGGGTGGGGGGGGGAGAGGCTGCCCCCTCAATTGCCCACCTTCCCCCCCAAAGTATCTGACAAGGGGGTTGACTCCCCCCCCCCGCATGCCTCCCCTGTTCACACATCCCAAAGAGAATCCCTGCTGCGGGGGTGTTTAAAGAGACTCCCCCCCCCCACATTTCTCTCCCAGAGGGGCTGCCCCATATGCTGCTAGTTTCTCTCTTTCTCCCCCCCCCCGCCCCCTTCATATGCGCCTGTATTGTATATAGTGTGTGTGTGTGTACACATGGGAAGGTCTCTCATAAAGGAGCCCAGGAGGAAGAGGTAGAGTCCAAACCCTGCCCCCGCCTGCCTCCCCAAATTATGGACTGAGCCCCCCCCCCCCGTCCCCACATGCTGCACTCCCCCTGGAGGTTGGATGGCCACCTGCCATGTAGGATTGAGCTGAGATTCCTGCATTGCAGGGGGCTGGACTGGATGACCCTTGGGGGTCCCTTCCAACTCTACAATCCCAGGGGTTCTGCGTGGGCTGGCACGGGGTGGGTGGGTGGGTGGGGTGGTGAGGCTGCACTCAGGCTCCTCTGGGGGCTCATTCGCACCTGGCACTCGCGATGCCGCCTGGGAGTGTATTTTCTGACATTTGTGCCTTGCCCTTTCTTTGTAAAATACGATGCGCAACAGGTGGTGGGCCAACGTTTTGCTGTGCTATACATTTGGACCCACCTTTCCTCCGAGGAGCTCAAGGTGGCGTGCGTTACCCCCCCCCCCACACACACACTTTAATCCCCACAACAACCTGGTGAGGTAGGTAGGTGAGGTTGAAAGGCAGTGGTCACACCCGGTGAGCTTCGTGGCGGAGTGGGAGGATTTGAACCCAGGACCTCGTCCAGCGCCCCTCTGCCCTTATTCAACACAGATTGTTGTTGTTACTCAACTTGGTGACATAACGCTGGCAACGTGGAGCGAGAGTGTGGAGGTGGTTCTCTTCTGTCGGTTGCCTCACTGTTGTGAACTTTTATCTCGTTTCGTAAGGACTTTGGTGCGTCGGAGAGGATTGTTGCAGGTTTGCCCTGCAAAATTTAACGTTTGGTCTTTCTGTTCTCTTAAAAAACCCGCTTTGGTTAGGCAAACTGGAGCCAGGATCTGCATTGAGCTCAGTAGGGGCAGGATCCTGGCCTCCTTGCCCCCTGTTCCCACAGCGCCTCCTGCCACCTGCTCCTTCCTTCCCAGGTGGAGTCTGGGAAGGAGACTCTGCTCAGGATCCGGGCGGTTTCAGGAGCAGGTTGGAAGCGGATTTGTCCCTGAAATCTGCCTCCTTGGTAAGTGAACAGACAGGGAGGTGCAGCAGTGGCAAATCTGCGTTCTTGTATGTATCTATATCTCCACCTACGTCCTACAACGTAGTAAAAAAAGAAGAAGTTGTAAATAAGGCACCCTGAAGCTTGAAATTATAACATTATTTATTAAAACGTGGCAACATTCGGCAAACTCGGCCACTGACTGGTTATAACTTACATTTTGTGTGTTTATTTGGACTGTGACTTTATGTTACATCGTTAAGCGTCATTATGCAACAGATGCGTACAAACAGTTTTTCAAAATTTCATTCTTAATTCTTCCACCGCCGCCACCCCAATTGCACCCAAGGCTGCTCCCGCCCCCTGGATCATTACAGCGCCCCCCCCCCCGGGAGTGGTATCGCCCCCTTTGGGAAACACTGGAGTGCTGGGTGACCTTCCTGCACCATTGCGTGGAGGGAAGCCCCCAGAAATTGCCTTGTCCTTGGGGAAATTCGACCCCTGGCTCCCCAGCGCAGAAGCCCCTCTCTTGCCTTCTGGATTTAGGGGAGGTGCATACCTGCTCACGTCTGCTTCCTCGTGAGGGGGCGGCTGTTTCAATAATGCGCCCCCCCACTGCCTTGCGTCATCGCTCTTCTCTCTCTCTGTCTAGGTGCCCTCGATGACTTTGATAAGGCCAAGCCAGTCCCTCTGCCCCCTTCAACTGCCTCCGTCGGGGACAGCAGCGTCTCTGAGAAATCGCCTGGAGATGCTGCCAAGGTAGGGCGGGCAACCTGAGTGCCCACCTTGGAATGTGGGGGTGTGTGGGGCAGCTGGGGGAGAGAGGGCAGCCCCTTGCTCCCAGTGAGACGGCCACCTGCCTCTGGTGGCCTTGGCTCGGCAGGGGTAGGGGGACACACATAGCCAGGACCTCTGACTGCCTGTTGCTTCTTCTCCCCATTGCTGAAACGGCCGACAGCTTCTTGAATCCGCAGCTGGATCCTCAGAACAATTTGCAGTTCCCGCTCTGTAAAATGGGCCCGTTAGGCCACACAAGAACTTGTGTGGATGTGTGAGAGAGCCAAGTGTGGCGCTGATTTGAGCTCCTAAATAGCTCCTTGCCTTGCTCTCCTCTGGCGAGTGAGTTTTGTTTCCAGGCCAGGAAAGTTCTTAAGAACAGATTTATTTATTTTCCTTTTGGCCCTGGACTTGGCCAGCTGCCTAGGCAAATGTTTTGTGGGCCGCTCATGTTGGTCGGTGGCAAGACTCAGGGCAAGACTCAGGGCTTCCCGTCTGCTTAAATCCAGGGGGTGCTGAGCCCCCCCTCCCCCGCTCGTCTCACCCATTTCGCTTTGTCTCTTCCCAGGATTCCCTCTTTGCCTCGCAGGAGAAGTTCTTCCAGGACCTCTTTGATAGCGAGCTGGCCTCCCAGGCCACTGCCGAGTTCGAGAAGGCCATGAAGGAGTTGGCCGAGGAGGAGCCCCACCTGGTGGAACAGTTCCAGAAGCTCTCCGAAGCAGCGGGCAGAGTCGGTGAGCGAGTCGGGGAGAGGAGGGAGCTCCTCTTTCTTCGCCCCTCTTCTTAGGGGAGAGCCAGGCAGGGTCTGAACTTGCTCCCTCCAGCCGGCATGGATAGAAGGAGAAGAGTCTCAAGGGAAATGATAGCATTGCTCTATTCTGTCAGACCCCTCCTGGAGTCCTGCGTCCAGTTCTGGGCACCTCCGTTGGAGGAGGATATTGAAAAGCTGGAGCGTGTGCAGAGGAGGGTGACTGAGATGGTCAAGGGTCTGGAGGGCAAGCCTTAGGAGGAATGGTTGAGGGAGCTGGAGGGTGCTTAGCCTGGAGAACAAATATATTCAGGGCTGCCACATGGGGAATGGAGCCAGCTTGTTTTCTCCTGCTCTGGAGGGTAGGACTCGCACCCATGGCTTCAAGTTACAAGAAAGGAGATTCTGGCTAAACATCAGGAAGAACTTTCCGACAGTAAGAGCTGCTTGGCGGTGGAACGGTCTCCCTCGGAAAGTTGCAGACTCTCCTTCCTTGGAGGTTTTTATGCAGAGGTTGGATGGCCACCTGTCAGGGATGCTTGAGCTGAGATACCTGCATTGCAGGGGGTTGGACTGGATGAGCCCTGGGGCTCCCTTCCAACTGCACAATTCCATGAGACACTGCCCCAAAATGTGGTGCAGTGCCGCTGTCTCTGGAGGACAGCAGCCCACACTCACACCCCGTCGTCCTCAAAATGAAGACTTCCACGCTTCTCGGAGTAAATAGGGTGGGCTTCCCCACCCACCCTAAGCACCACACATTTGTAAAGCAAAGCTAAGGGCCCCACATCTAAACATTAGACCCAGCAACTTTCAGGCTGCTTTACATCAGTCAAGAGGTCTTACCGCTATGTCGTTATTTAAATAAAAAATATGTGTTAAAACTGACACTTTGAAAGGGGATCTTTGGAAAGAATGCTCTTCAAAACACACACACACACACATATATACCCGGACTCCCACTGGTTAGCTAAAAATACCGCAACGCCCCAAAGAGATCCATGCATTTTCTAACCGCAGCCTCAGCTAAGTGCATTCGAACTAGTGTTGCTTTGAAAATGCTGTGTGGGCTTCCAACTTCTGCTTAAAAACCTCCAATGAAGGAGAGGCTGCTGTTCTCGCCGCTACGTGTAGAATCACAGAACTGTACAGTTCGAATCGCACCCTGGAAAGTTCTTCTTGACTTTGAGCTAGAATGGCAGCGTTGCCGGACTTTGAGCAACTTTTCCGATGGATGGATTCGGGGGCATCAGGGCAACTCAGGACAGAATCGCTACCTTTGCCACATGTTTTGTTGAAACCCCTTCTTCCCTCAAACGAGTGGCAGGCCCTTGGGATCTCCAAATTCCCGTTGCATCCCGTTTAAGGCTGCTAGGTGAGAGCAAAGAGGCCGAGAGGACAGGTGTGTCAGAAGTGGAAGGAACTGATGCTGGGTTATTTAAATCATAAAAATTATACACTACAGAAAACAACCCTCAAAGCGATTTACCCAAAAGATAAAACAGTAAAATCCAGAAAAAATTGTGACAATGCTTTAAAACTTAGATAAGTTAAAAATGCCAGATCAGATTAAAACTGCTTCAACTTTCTCAGGAATTGCATATATAAATGTGTGTGTGGCTTTATATTTTTGTAAAAATTTGTCGTTCGAGTTGTCAGCTGTCGCTTTAGGTTTTCGTACGCCACTTAAGAGACTTATTTATATATTTAAGAAAACTTATTAAGTGGTATATAAATGGTCAAAATAAATAAATAATATTTTTTCCATTTGAAAACCAAAATGCATTTTCCTCTCCCGGGGTCTCTTAAAACACTTTCTCCCTCGCTTTTTTGCAGGAAGCGACTCCAGCTCCCAGCAGGAGTTTACTTCCTGCTTGAAAGAGACGCTCAGCGGCTTGGCAAAGAACGCAGACGACCTCCAGGTAAACCCCTGGACCCTTTCCTGCCTCCCTGGCTTCTCATAAACGCTTCCTCTGCATTTCCAGCGGCGGATCCACTCTGCAGACCCCGTTTCGTCGACGTCTGTTTGGGGCGTGAGAAGCAGCGAATCCCAGTTGCCGCCCTCACTGCAAGCGGGGAGAGCTCTGCTGCCTCTCTTGCGCTCAGGGCCTGCTGGCGGGATTCCACTTGGGGCATTTGGTTGGCTGCTGTGAGAACAGGAGCCTGGGACTAGATGGGACTCTGGCCTGATCCAGAAAGCCAGGCTCGCCAGGCGGAGGTCTGCTGCGGTAGCAGAACCTCCATGCCCAAGAGCAATCTACCACAGAATAACAGGTGGTGGGGAACTGTAGAGCTGCTGTTGTGCTCAGGGTCCCACCTGGGGGATTTCCTTTGGGGAACCCAGCTGGCCACTCTTGAGAACATATATGCTGGGATGCCCCCAAGGGAAACCCCCCAAAGCAGGATCCTCTCCTCCTCCATGAATTGGCCCCATCCTCTTTTAAAGGATTCCGTGAAGACGTTGGCTTCCTCGCCCGGCCTTCTTAGCAGCTGCCCCCCCTTCCTTCTCCCGCAGAACTCCAGCGTCTCCGAGGAAGAGCTCACCAAGACCATGGAAGGCCTCGGCTTGGAGGACGGAGACGGCGAAGGCAGCCTCTTGCCCATCATGCAGAGCATCATGCAGAACCTCCTGTCGAAAGACGTGCTCTACCCGTCCCTCAAGGAGATCACGGAGAAAGTAAGGCGGAAGGAAGGGCCCACCGCATGCGGGGTGGGGGGTGGGCGGGAGGTAGCTCAGTGGCAGAACAGCTGCCTTGAATGCAGAAGGTCCCAGGATCAGCCCCTGGCATCCTAAGTGGGGATGGGAGAGGAGTGTAGGTGGGCTGCTCAATGGTCTAACTCGGGTGTAAGGCTGCTCCCCGCAACACGAGAACCATGAGGACTGGGGGCCTGCTTCATTTTCAGTGGAGAGGGCCGTCACTCAGCGATAAAGAGGAAGCAGGAGGTCCCAGGTGTGGCTGGCCGAGAGATGCCCGTCGGAAACCCCAGAGAGCCTCGGCTACCGCTTAGTGCAGACAGTCCTGAGAAAGATGAGCCCAAGGCCATCTTCCTACGGTCCGTGCAGGAGCAGCGTGGCCCACCCTCTCCTCCTTTCCTCCCCCAGTACCCGGAGTGGCTGCAGAGCCACCGCGACTCCCTGCCGCAGGAGCAGTTCGAGAAGTACCAGGAGCAGCACAGCATCATGGGGAGGATCTGCGAGCAGTTTGAGGCCGAGCTGCCCACCGACGGAGACACGGAGCACAAGGCCCGCTTCGAGATGGTCCTGGACCTCATGCAGCAGGTGGGTAGGGGGGCTGGGGGAGGGGGCACGGGGGGGCAGGAAATGGAGCCCCCCGCCACGGTTTCCTTGCTGATGCCGCTGCCTGTTTTGTCTGCCCTCCAGCTCCAAGACCTCGGGCACCCCCCCAAGGAACTGGCGGGAGAATCGGTGAGTTTGGGCAGGGAGCTGATGGCCTCGCCTGCATTTCCTTCCTTCATTCCTCCAGATGTAGTTGGACCACAGCTCCCTTGCTAATTCTGCCCACGCCTTTCCTTCCAGCAAGCCAATCAAAGAATTGTGGGGTTGGGAGGGACCCCCCAGGGCCATCTAGTCCAACCCCCTGGAATCGCAGCAAAAGCATCCCTGGCGGGTGGCCAACAAAACTCTGCTTTTGGAAACCTCCAGCGAAGGAGAGCCAACATTCAGACGGGGCCCATTCCTCTGTCAAACGGCTCTTGCTCTCAGAAAGTTCTTCCTCCGGGAAATACTGCATAGAATCGTGCAGTTGTGAGGGCCACCTGTGGGTCATCTAGTCCAACCCCCTGCAGTGCAGGGATCCCAGCTAACCTCCCCCTTCTCTCCATCATCTTCCTCCTGCAGCCACCCGGCCTGAACTTCGACCTGGAGGGAATGAATCTGCCAGACACAGCCAACTCGGGAGGAGGAGACCAGTGCCAGATAATGTGACCTCCTCCCCACAGAGCGAGCGGACCGGGAGGAACGTGGCAGAGGGGTCCCCGGAGGGGCATTACTGTGTCCGGGGTTGGGGGGGCTGACTCTCTCTCTCTCTATCTCCCCCACCTGCTTTTATTTTGGTTTTCTTCAATCACCAGGTGCCTAAAAGGGGCTGGGCTGACTGTGTTTAATATCTCTCTGTATGTGTGCGGCGGAACTTTATAACAAAACATCCAAATAGGATGATACGAGTTAGAGGCTTTCAGAAAGTCTCACGGGATGTAAATGGACATGCTGCTGCTGTTCTCTGGGGTCCTGGGGTGTGTGTGTGTGTATGTGGGGGTGCAAGAGACACCCCCACTTTCCCTCTCCTTCCCTGCGCTGGACCGACTAACAGATTGAGCTCAGCTGCCGTGTGTGTGTGTGTCAGTCAGTTGCTCCCCTGGTTGGCTCTTGAGGGAGCCAGGCAGGTGAGGGGGGGGGTGCTAAGGGGCCAGAGAAAGAGACAGCGCCCGCCAAGGGGCCACCGTGTTAGGCCTACAGTTCTCGGTAACAGCAGGTCCTTCTGTTTTTGCCTGGGGGGTTCCTCGGAAGCTGCCTTTTGGAAGCTGGCCGGCGCCGCTCCTTTGAAGTTCTGTGACAGTTTTGGGACACGCAAGAAGTGACAGTCGCTGGATCAGAATCCGCTCCCACCTGGCAGGGAGGAAGAGGGAGTGTCCAGCGGCCCCACCTGAGCCCCGATGGGTCCGAGCCGATTTTCAGAAAGCACTGATTTAGATGGGAATGTCCCTGCCCGCAAAGAGCTGCTGAGTGCCCTCTCTTCCCACTCCCGCTTTTCAATACTAACCCTCCCTGCCCCTCTGGTTAACACTGCCCCTCTCTTGGTGCAGGGGGGAATCTGCCTCTCCATCTCTGGGAACTTGGGCTCGGCCAGAGAGAAAGGCAGGAGAGGTCAGTCAGGCAGGAGACACCGTCCTCATCCCTGCCAGGACTCGGGGGATTATGTCTGCTCTCCTTCCTGAGACTGGCAGAACCTCAAAGGGGGCAAGGGGGTGTATGTGTGTGTGTAAGGATAATTATTAAAAATAAAGGTGGAAGAGCTGATCCTGGTCTTCTTTTCGCTTCCCTGCTTTTTCTTTTGATGAAACACTGTGTGTGTGTGTGTGTGTGTGTGTGTTTGTGTGTGTAGCCAAGGCTTAATCCAGACACCCTGTTTTGTGTGAGAAGAATATTCCCTCGTCCTTTGCCTCCCTGCTTTAAGAGCCGGATGATGTTGGGCTCACCTCCAAAGGAGATGTTGCAGAGCTAGAAAAGCTTCAGAAGAGGACCGTTCGTGTGATCAAGGGGGTAGAGGGACCCCCCTCCGAGGAAAGGATGCAGCGCTTGGGAGTTCTTGGTTTAGAGAAAAGGCAAGAAAGAGGCGGCATGATAGAAATTTATGAAAAAAGTGGATAGAGAAAAGTTTTTATCCCTTCAAGAGAAGAAGGATCAGGCCAGCAGCCTAGCTATGGTTGCTGGTGCCTGCGGCAGGCAGGCAGGCGGGACGGGGGTTGCACTGGGCAGGGGGCACCGGCTCAGCCATCGCCACCAACACTGCCAAAGGGACCTCACCCCCACTGGAGCAAAGCGGGGCCACGCTGAGCTGACTACTCACCCATGCTGGGGGAAGCCCAGTCAACTGGCGCAGTCCTTAGCAGGCGGAGGGGAGCCTTAGGCTGGGCCGCTCTGGGGGCACCGGTGGGGAGGGGCACCTGGTTCATGCCTCCCTTGAAAATTGTGTGCCTAGGGCTATGGCCCCCCTGGCACACACCCTACGCTGTGTATGCCCCTGGGCCAGGCTTGCTTCTCTACCTGATTCCTGCCTCTATCTATTCCTCTGACCAATGGCAGACCTCAAGGGATCCTAAGTCCTTTGATGGAGAGTTGGGCCAACCCCAGTTTCTATAACAAGGATACTATACTCATTGTTACAGGTAGGTAGCCGTGTTGGTCTGCCACAGTCAAAACAAAAAAAAAAAAAATTCCTTCCAGTAGCACCTTAGAGACCAACTAAGATTGTTCTTGGTATGAGCTTTCGTGTTCATGCACACCATGCAAAGGAAAGCTCTTAGCAATAACAAACTTACCTGTAGTTGGTCTCTAAGGTGCTATTAGAAGGAATTGTTTGTTTGTTTGTTTCAAGGATACTCATGTTGTAAATATCACCCTTTCACTTCAACATACTATTTCATTGGTGATTTGAAGCTACTAAGCAAACTTTACCAGCTGGGAATTTAGCGAGAGGGGGAAAGGACATTACAAAACCTAGACTGTAACTACCCGAATGAAATCGGAAATCACAGAAAAGTGATTTCTAGTAAATGCAGAGATGACAGCATAGAAATGAATAAAAAGAGTGACAAAATACATTTGGGTTCTGCTATGGCACCTGCCATGTCCAAAATCACTTATTCACACTTAAATAATCATGTCCAAACCTCGCTATGCGCTCCGTAGATTCATTTACTCAAACAGCCAGCTTCTGGGCATAGACGAATCCCACAGTAGAAGTGTTCCCATAGGAAATAATGGAAATCACGGACTTGTTATGCAAAACGACCCTCTTATGAACATTTTCCTGGGAATGCGTTGTGTTTGGTAAGTGGGACCTGCATGTATTTTAACAGATCCATAAATTGGACCGTTCGCTTGCTCCCCTTTCTCTTCTGCAAACATGTTTCCCCCCAGCAATTCTTAGTTTACACAGACATTTCTGCACTTGGGCTAGCTGCCATACCCATTAATACAGAGTTGTTAAGTTAGGGTTGCCATATTTCAAAAAGTGAAAATCTGGCCAAGTTTCTTGAGCCAAAATCTACATTTCTGACCTGGGTTGCCATACGCCTGAATTTCAGCAAGTTCCGCTGGGACACTGTTTCCGACTGACAAATCCCAGCTTTGTCCAGGAAATTCTGGACATATGGCAAGCCTAGTTAGCTTCTTTAAGATCCTTCCCAAAAGTTGCAGCTGTCACAAGTGCATTTTGATGTGATCCTGTTGTAATTCCTGCATGACCCTTGAGGGTCCCTTCCAACTACAGTTCTATGATCCTTGCACAGAAGACAATTGATCCCATTTGGGGAGGAAGTTCGACAGGCAAGGAGCCACCACCAAGAAAGCCCCTTAGCGGCACAGCAAACAAGGCCTTTCCACCAGATTTCAAAGCACGAAGTGGGAATTATCAGGTCCGAGACCATTGTGTACTCATGGATATTCTGTGAAGCTGAATGCGGGGCAAATAACAGAAAGTCCTCCTTGACGCAGCACGGAGTTGAACGGTGGAACAGGAGGCAGGGAGGACTGGAACCTAGAAATAAAAATGGGGGAGCCTGATTGTGGCGATGATTGTGATTATCATCACTGTTGAACAACAACAACATATTATACTATAAAATAATACGATATATTTTGATTATTTATTTTATTGTTATTTCTACACAGCCGGTGGTCTGGAATAGGAGCTGCCGCTCTGCGCGCGCCTCTCTATGGCCCTCCTTCCCTCCCACTGAGAGCCCTTCTGCGCGCTCCTCTCGGCGCCCCTCCCCTTCCGACACGGAAGTACTTCCCTTGCGCGTGCGCATTCCTCTCCCCTCCTTCCCCGCCTACTTTTTGGTCAGTTGCTTGGGAAGTGTCGCAAAGTGTCGTCGTCGGGGGACCGTAAAGCGCAGAAAAGGAAAAAAAAAACAACCCTCCTCGGGGTCTGCGGCGTCCGGGGAGCATCCGCGGCTGGGCGGCCCGATGGCGGCGCCGGAGGTGGTGGTGGCGGCGGCCCCCCGGCCAGGAGGCGGCGGCGGAGGGGGAGGCGGAGCGGCCTCCAGAGGTGAGGGGGGAGGGGCAAGGGGAGGGTGTCGGTCGCTTGCTTCCCTCCCCCCCCCATGGGAGGCCCGGAGCACCCCGAGAGGGCGACTGAGGGGACCGGGACCCCCCTCCCCAGAAGGACCAAGGCCTCCCTTGAGGCAGGAGGGGGAAGGGCAGAAAACGGGGGGGGGAGGGGCGCCATAGAAGATTCCCTGTTTGTTTGTTTATGGTGTTGCCCCCCCCCCGGCTCCTTTCACAAACACACCCCAAAAATGGGTTGAGGAAAAAGGCACTCGTGGGTGAAGGAAGAAGCGGGGGGGGAGGGGGGAGTCGTTTTTTAGGAAGAGCCCCTCCCCCCTGTATCTCTCTCTCCTCTAGGCGTGGGAGCCCCCTCCCTCCCTCCCCCCCCCACCGCGTGGCCCTGCGGGTTCCCCGACCCGCCTCGCCTCGCCCCTCTCTGCCTTCCCTGCCTTCCTCCTGGCCTCTTGGGCCTTCGCCTCTCCATCGCTGGCTTGTGCTCGTTGCTGGCATTTGCTCCTTCTCTCCCTTAGCGCGCGTGGGTCTCCGTGGTCGCTATTGTGGTTATTCACTTGCCCTTAAGGTCGCAGCAATTGAAGCACAATATTAAGAACGGGCTACAGTCGCCGAAATGAGGGGCGGCCTAAATATATACAGTACATCTCTGTTTGTAAACCAGGGCCAATCTCTCGCTTCTTCCGTCCTCTGAACTTTATCTCAGTTTATGTTTAATCTCTGTTGTGTATTTATATCTATATTTATTCACTGATATCTATGTTTATCTATGTCACCTCCCTCTATCTCTGTTAGTTTCTGTTTATCTATTCTTCGGTCTTCTTTATCGGTACTTATCTTCCTGTATTTAATCTCTATCATTTTAGCTAAAGCTGTCCATTTATATTTTATCTTTCTGTAGCTATATTTATCATTTATATTTATCATATGTTAATATTTACCTTTTTAGCTATCCATATTTAATTGTATTTATCTTTAGCTTAAATCTGCTTACATTATTTTTTCCTATCTTACCTTTTTTATTCGTTCATTACACTTTTGTCCTCCAAGGAGCTCAGGAGCTCTCTGTGTCATTTTGACAACCACCCTGTGAGGTAGTCAAAACAAAACAAAAAAATTCCTTCCAGTAGCACCTTAGAGACCAACTAAGTTTGTTCTTGGTATGAACTTTCATGTGCATGCATACTTCTTCAGATATCTGAAGATACCTGGAATCTGAAGAAGTGTGCATGCACACGAAAGCTCATATCAAGAACAAACTTTTTTGGTCTCTAGGGTGCTACTGGAAGGATTTTGTTTTGTTTTGTTTCGACTACAGCAGACCAACACGGCTACCTACCTGTAACTGGAACCTGCGAGGTAGGTTAGGCCAAGAGAGGAGAGACTAGTCCAAAGTTCGTGTGGGAGTTCTAGCTGAACAGGGATTTGAAGCAAGGCTGACTTAGATCCATTTTAGTTCAGTGGTTCCCAGTTAGCTAAGTACTGTGGACCCCTTGTTTTTCAAAAGCCAATCTGTGAATCCCCCTACTTTTGAACATTTTGATACCTATAGGTAGTTTTTGTTATGTGAGTGGTGCCATGGACTCCTTGGGTGGGTTACGTGGACCCCCCCTCCCCGGGGCCTGTGGACCACCAATTGGGGACCACTGTTTTCGTTAAATACAACTCAGAGCTTTCTCAGCCCAATGCTTTTTTTATTAATACATTAGCATCTGATTTTTCTTCCAAGAAGTCCAAAGTAGAAAGTATGGTTCTCCCTACTTTTCCTCCCCTCACAACAGCCTTGTGAGGTAGGTGACCAGCTGTGAGAGAGATTCCCTCAAATCTTGCACTCCAGTGAAATCCACAGTATGGTTCTCTATGGAAGTTATGAAAATGCACAATTTAGGATTAAATATATTTAGTAATGTGTACATGGATATGAAATAATTAGGAGCACATTTGTTTGCGATTTGCCATATTTTCTGCTTCTGTGTGTATATCTGTATATGTGTGAATGGATTGAGAGAGAGAGAGAGAATGCACACACAGAGATCTGCACACACATAAACAGATTTATATCCCACTTTTCAGGGTGAGAAAATTTTATTATACAATGACTTATAAACAAGAGTTTGTAGCAGCAGTGTCCAAAGCCCGAAGTCAATAGTTGTTGGTCCATAAGAAGAATTTCCCAGTCCACACCTGGGCAGGATCTTGATTAGGACCAAAGCAAAATGTCACCAAAAGCAGACAAGCGTTTTGAGTTATCCAGAACGGAGACTGATTGTTAAATGAAACAGGAGTTGGAAGGGCTGAAGGTGGGTGGGAGGGGAAGAAAAAATTTAATGGAATTAGTCAGGATCTTGAGGTCTGCACTCGAGACTCATCCTCCAGGTGGTGATTGCAGACTGAATGAGGCTCATGGTCCTTCCTTGCAGGCATCAGGCTGCCCCCAAGTCACTGTGGGATGGAGAAACCATGGCTGGATCCCCTTGTTTAAAACAAAGCCCCAACATTTATCCAGATCTGTCTCTATCAGTATTATAGATAGATTGTGTGTGTGTGAACAGTATATGTGTATACACATGTAAAATTGAGAGAGCTGTCCATTTGTGTATAAAATAATTTTGAATTTAAGATGC